>JAPYZJ010000701.1:0-44786 GCA_030522765.1 Ophioninae sp. B BG-2022a
TTTTTAATGGGGCACAAAATTAGCACATAAAAAGCACAAAATTATCATACAACTTAAATCGATTTTGGGGACTTTGCTCTGCTAGCTTTATGGAGGTGATAATTTAGCCGTTGCCCACGGGCGTCAAACACCAAACCTGTCTTTTTGCATTAGCAAAGTAACCTCATGAAAATTCACTCCGCGGTGAAAGCCTGAATCGAAAGACGACAAAGGGCTGATTTTATTCACGTTACCGAGATGAAAAGAGGAATAGTGACGAGAGAGAGAAAGACCGGAAAATATAAATGACAAACAGGAAAACGCCGCGATGCGCACATCGGAATTACCAGTTTTGTATCAACTCCGTAACCTCGGCTGATCCCATACGCGAACCGAAAACGAAAGAATCGTATCAAAGAGTAACAGTGAGACGAAACTGTTTATTAGTGGGCTCGGCTTTTACCACTTTGATCTCTCGTGGTATTTAATTAGCTCGCCCCCCCCCCCTCCTTCCCGTTAGTCCTTTACCTCGCAGTCTCGTCCTTATCCAGATTTGCCTCGTTCCGACCAAACGCTCTCGACTTACCATTGAAAATACGTTTCGTATTCTCGACCTCTTGAATACGTCAATTATGGTGACTTTGGTGCGATTTTCCTTTCCGAACGGACAAAAAGGATCACGTTGAAATTTGCCTCGTTCGAATCCATTGATTTTTCTTTTTCTTGGTCATTTTTTTATTTCCTCAGTCGTCATTTCCTCCTTGTCCAGTGTGATTTTTATTAGATTTTTTTTTAACGTCATTGAACTTTGCCAAACTTTATTAAACGTTATAAATCTTTATAAAACTTGGCTAAACTTGATTAGACTTGATTGAACTTGATTAAACCTTATTAAACTTGATTAATCTTTATTATAATTGATTAAACTTTATTAAACTTTACTTTAAACTTGATAAAAACTTTATAAAAAATGATTAAACTTGATTGAACTTCATTAAACTTTATTAGTCTTCATAAAACTTGGCCAAACATGATTGAACTTGATTCAACTTAATCAAACTTCGTAAATTGGACGAATATTAACAATTTTCGTAATTGTATTGACTTTAGTAACTTTTTTGTACTTTACAAAATTTTACTGAGTTTATTAAAAATTGTATTAAAGTCTGTGGACCTTATCAAACTTTATAAGACTTTATGAACCGTCAGAATTTCCGAAATTTCATGAAATTTATTAACTATTTATTATTGTATTACTTAGTTGTTTTTTAATTAATAAATATTATTCACAAACCTTAAAGTATTATTATTATTGTTATTATTATGTTAAAACAGACGATACAATTTTTAATGAAAATCACACATTTTTAAAGAAATAAAAAAATGACAAAAAATTCGAGATTTATCGTAAAGAAGTCATGGGTCCGAAATAAAAATCCGTCGGAACGTTTGAACGATTTTCCAATAAAAAGTGGTCGAATAAAAATGGCGGAAATAAAAAAACAGGTAGGATCAGATTCGAGCGTTAGAGAATTGACAGCGATGTTCCTTTTTGGCGAAATGACGAGAAACCACAAAAATTCATTTACTTCGTGACGCCGTCACTCGAATAAACGGAAATTTTTTTTTTTCGCGACCCTCCGGATTCTTGAACGTCCTTATTCGAAGACTGACACCTTGTGGCTCGTCTCAATATCTCCCGTCAAATATGGAACAGTCAAAAGGCAAAAAAAAGGTTACGCGAATATTTTTCAATTTATTGAGTGTGACAAGATAAAAAAAAAACAATTTGTCACAAAAGAATCGGCGGACTTAAAACCAGCCAACTTCATCCCCCTGTCGCTGGTTCCCTTTTCCATATCTCTTTATCCCTTCTCGTGCGTCTCTTTTTTTCTCGCGTTCCCCGAAAATAATAACAAAATAACAATTTTTAACATATATAATAAAGTAAACAATAAGAAAAATAAAAAAACACTTAAATATCGTAATATTATAATGTATAATTTAAAAATAATATAATAATATGAATAACAATAATAACAAATGAATAAATAAATTCAATAGTTATGAAATATCGTTGCGTTTTAATATATAATAAAAAAAATCTGTAATAATAGTGAACAAGTTAATAAATAAAATAATAACAAAGTATTGGTAATATTTTTATCAAAAATCTCCACTAATCTTTGTAAATTAAATTGACTTCGTTTTGAAGCATTCCAGAAATACTGAATTTCAATCAAATGAACTAATCTAGTTTCGATAAACATGTAAAATAATTTCAACAGTAAAAATGAATTATGGTTTTTTGCTTTTGAAAAATAAATTTTTTTATAACTTAAAAAATTAACGATGTTTTTTTGCATTCAAAAAATGATTGTTTCATGTGACTAATAAATGAATGATGTTTTTTATTTTAAAAAAACCAAGGTTTCTTCTAACTTAAAAAATTAACGATACTTTTTTGGATTTTCAAAAATGAATATTTTTTGGACTTAAAAAATGATATTTTTTAAGTCCATTTTAAGTCCAAAAAATTTTAAGTTTAAAATTTTTCTTGTGACTGAAAAAATCAACGATCTTTTTCAGCGACCCAAAAAAATGTCTAATGTTCTATCCAATAGTCAAAACGATGAAAAAAAATAAAAATAAAAAATCATTTTTAAATTATTATTTTTAAAAATAAGAATACTAAATTATTTTTAAATTATTATTTTTAAAAATAAGAATACTAAATTATTTTTAAATTATTATTTTATAAGAATACTAAATTATTTTTAAATTATTATTTTTTAAAATAAAAATAAAAAATAAAAAATAAAAATAAATAAGTCTTCAAAAAAGTCAGGTTAATCAACAGCCACCTGACGATGTTTCTCATGGAGAGAGATCTTTTCCCACCCTGTTTGCCCATCTTCAACGATTCCACCCCTCTTTCGTACCCTCGCTTCATCACCCCGGTGGTACTCTTGATCTATGAGGCCTCTTCCGGCTCGTAACCCTCTTCTCGTCACTTGTTAACACCTACGCTACACCGGGATTCTCCCTCAAGTGAGCCGTACACAGAATCGCCCTAACCATCCCCCAAGAATTCAACCCCGCTAGGGGTGGAACCAAGACGACGAAGGAGGGGGGGGGGGGGAAGTTAAAACCTGAAGAACGACAGACAAACCCCTCCTGTCTGCTGTCAAAAAGTTACCGGTCCCCCTCGGGCTAGAAAGCGATCGAAGATTTCACCCCCCACCCCTCGCCCCCCACCAACCCCTTTCAACGTCGTCTCGAGTTATGCCACAGACTTTGGAATTGTCTTTTCTTCGTACTCGGATATTTTTTCGTGGCTCGAGTCTTCTCCCAACCTTATTTTAAGACGCATCATACCACCGTGTTTACTCTTCCAACCGGAAGTTCCGGGAGGATTATCATCGAAACTAGAAAACGATATCGAATAAAAATTCCGATCTGTTTCGGTCCCTCGTGAATGCAGTGGAATTTAAAAGTTTTTGAAGATTCGAGTTGGGTTTAAATTTAGATTACGAGTGACCTTGAAAATATTAGGAAACAGTTGGGGGTTAGAATTTTTTTTTGTTTTTTTTTTTATTGTTTATTTATGTTAGGAATTTTTTAACTGGTTCTGGTTTGTTCTTCTTTTTGAATTTTTGGTTTTTTAAACAAAGATTTTTTTTGTCTTTGTGAAATTAAATAAATCGTGTTTAATTTATAGGTTTATGATTAATAATTTGTTTAATGAAACATTTAAAAATTATTCATATTATGTTTATAATGAATAAATTGTTTAGTAAAAAAATTGAAAATAATTCGTATAACGTTTATAATTAATTAATTATTTAGTAAAAAATTGACACTAATTCGTCAGATATTTTTAATGAATAACTTATGTAATGAAACATTATATTCATATAATATTTATAATTACTAAACTATCTAGTAAAAACTTAAAAAATAATTTATATCACGTTTATAATCAACAAATAATTTCATGAATAATTCGAAAATAATTCACATCACGTTAATAATCAACAAATAATTTCGTAAAAAATTTGTAAATTATTATCGCAAACACTAATTTCATTTATAACTACTAATTTATTAACTAAAAAATTCGAAAAAATGTACGCATTCCAATTTCACCATGAACCAGCGTTTCCAAAATTAAAAAAAAAATTGTTGATTTTACAAAATTCATCTAACAATACCTGACCAGATATTAACCCAAACAAACCCAAACAAATCGAAAGAAGTGAGTTTAGAGTTTAGCAAAAGACATTTAAAACCGATTTTTATCCCAAAATTCGAAATAGTTTATTATAATATCGAAAATGGAAATCGACATCGAGATCGAAGAGATCGAGTGATGAAAGGGTGACATTTGACAGCCATGAAGAAAATATTGAAGGGAAATGGTGTTTCATCGGGTGATAGTGTATCAGTAACGTCGATTGAACATCAAGTGTGTTCCATATTCTCGATGAAACTCGATGATGCACTTTTGGCTTCCTCTCGAATAAAGCTTTTCACGAGACCTTGTTTTCCATCTGTCACCCTTTGAAAGCGACCAGGTATCGATGTGAAAATATCATATATTCCAATGACATCTTCGGGACGTAAAACCAATAACGGATATGTCTCCTAAAGGCTCAACAATAAACGGAATTCACGTCGCACTCGAGGCTTGGGCTACTCATGAAATCAAACATTTATAGACCTTTTTGTTTTTGTTTTTTTTTTTTCTTTGTATTTTTTTTTACCTTTTTTTTCGGGTCACCACTTTGGGGTATTTGCTTTCGATGACAGTTGTATGGATAGGAGACACTGCCATCTCTTATAAATGACGTAAAAGGGTTATGATGTTTCCGAAAATTCAAACTTTGAATCACCACCGATGTAAAAACGCCAATACTTGCCATCGTGTCGAAATTTCAATTCGAGAGCTATCCAATAACTTCGTGGTTTCGATATGCCCAATTTCAGTCCAATGTCCCACTTGGAATTTCATTTGGGTTGACTTCCGAAAAATTCTATTCTCCGATCGAGCTGGAATTTTGCACAGACCTTCTTTTTTTGATATTTTGAGACAATCCCTAAAACGATTTTTGGGGATTTGAAAATGTATTGTTTTTCATTTTATTTTTTGGTTTTAGTTTGTATTTTTTTTTGTTTGGGTGTATTTTTATTTTTATCAGTCAATCAGTTTTGTTTTTATTTTGTGATTTGTTTTATTTGGGTTGATTTTATTTTTATCAGTCAGTCAGTTTTGTTTTTTCATTTTTATTCGGTATTTTTTATATTTTGTTTGTTTGGGTTTGGGTTTGTTTGGGGTTGCTTTTATTTTTATCAATCGGTCAGTTTTGTCTTTTTGTTTTTTTTTTGTTTTTTTTTTCGTTTAATTTTTTAACTTTCTTTAGTTTGTTTGGGTTTGTTTGGGTTACATGTATATCATGCACATGTGCACGTGCATGTATCCCATCTGGATATATTGGACACACCAGTTGGTCTGAAATATTTTTATGTCAAAAGTAAACAAAATAAATTATAAATAATAATAATAAATAATAATATATAAATAAAACAAAGTAAAATATTTAAGGAAATCATTTTGGAAAATCGATTTTCGTTTCCATTGTTGAGAAATCGAACAAGAAGAATTTCAACGATTTCTTGAACATTATGATTTTTCAATGATGCATGGAATGGCTGGATCTACACAAAACAGAAATTTACGAACGAAGAGAATTCGTCAAAGAGCGGATAGATATACGCGGGCAGTATTTTCGCGTTTCTCTTCGAAGCTTCCATTTCCAATTAAACTTTCTTCTCTCCCGGATTCACAAATCAAACTTCGAATGATGACGTTCCTCCCTCTTTGGCGCATTCGCTTTTCGATGTATCCGAGCTAATAACTCCTTCGTCACATCTAAGAGAGAACTCGTGCATATACAGGGTGTCCCACGAAGAAATGTCATTCGTGAAATCAGGGGTTGGGGGTGAAATTCTGAGTCGATTGATATAAGCATATGTGCTTCCGGGATCAATCGCTGAATTATTATTCATTTTTAAAGGCCGCTATTTCTAGGGAAAAATGTCAAAAAAATATTCTAGAAACGTTTTTTGCTTTTTCCTAGTCTAATTTTGTACTTTCGGCAAAAAATCGGGCATATTCGTAATCAGCGGAAAATTTATGATCAAATACACCCTTTCAATACTTTAAAATCGGAAAAAAATATTTCTCGACCTCCCCGGCCACTTTTCCAGAATCTCAAAAATCACGAGATTTCAAAAGGTCGTAGAGCGGAATTTTTCTGTGCGATTGAGATTCATAGGGTGTGTTTGGAAAAGGTTTTTGCCTGACGTAATTAATGGCGTTGGATTCGTATCGATATCTCGTATAGTTTTCGCGGAAAGTACACTTGAAAAATGGCAAAAAAGGAGGCAAAGGGGTATGTATGGAAAAATTGGCAAAAATTGATGGTCCAACTTTGAAATTCTGCCAAAAATCGAAAAATCGTCGGATTTTAATTATTAAAAAAGAATTTTGAAGAGAAAATCACAACGAAGAGATTGAACGTAGAGTGGAGTCCCAAATTCTAGAAGAAAAAAAGTTATTCATGATTTAGTGAAAAAACTTTTTTTCCCCAAAAATCGAAAAAAATTTGGATTTTTAATATTTTTTTTATCGGCCTATTTCGATGTAATTTGATCCCCTGAGGACGAATCTACCATTCATTTCTCCCAAAACCCAACATTTCCATGAGAAAGTCGGAATAAATCGTGTTTTAGAAGCTTTTTGCCATTTTTTAAATGGAAATTTTTGGTTTTGGGGGAAATGAATGGTAGATTCTTGCTCAGGGGATAAGATTACATCGAAGTGGACCGATAGAAAAATCATTAAAAATATACAATTCCTTTCGATGTTTGGGGAAAAAAGTTTTTTCACTAAAACGTCGATAACTTTTTTCCCTTTGAGCTTTGGCACTCCACTTTGTTCTCAATCTCTTCGTTATGATTTTCTCTTCAAAATGCTTTTTTGACAATTGAAATCCGATGATTTTTCGATTTTTGGCAGAATTTCAAAGTTGGACCATCTATTTAAATCAGGCAAAAACCGTTTCCAAACCCCCCTTATAAATCTCCATAGCACATAAAAAGCTCACGCTACGACCTTTTGAAATCTCGTGATTTTTGCGATTCTGGAAAAGTGGCCGGGGAGGTCGAAAAATATTTTTTTCCGTTTTTAAACTCTTAAAAGGGTCTATTAAATCAGAAATTTTCTGCTGATGACGAATATGCCCGAGTTTTTGCCGAAAGTACAAAATTAGACTAGAAAAATGCAAAAAAACGTTTCTAGGATATTTTTTTTTTAATTTCTCCCTAGAAATGACGGCCTTTAAAAATGAATAATAATTCAGGGGTTGATCCAGGAAGCATACATGCTTATATCAATCGACTCAGAATTTCACCCCTAACCCCTGATTTCACGGATGACATTTCGTCGTGAGACACCCTGTATAAGATTCACATTCTCCCGAGAAGTTTTTCTCATCAGCGTAGAAATTGTCCCTTTTTTTCATCTCATTCTTCTCTCAACACCCCATTAACATTCGGAAGCACGAATATTTTATGAAAATTCACGATTGTCGCGAGGATCATTTCATCTTTTCCAAGGAGGTCACGTGTCATATAACTCGCGGGAATAACTGCGGAGTCTGTGAACTCCAGTCTCATTCCAGCAACTATAAATCAAAGGTTCAAATTCCGAGCCAACTTTCCGTGAAATTAACACGAAAATTTGGAAAATCCTACGATGCGTGAAAGAAAGAACTTTCTATGGTCAATATTTCATTACCATCATCATCATCGTCAGGATTTTTCGTTTTTTGTTTGGGTTTGGAAATTTCTTCCAGCATAACGAATTTTAAAGATTTTTTAATTGTTATTGTTAATTCGTTTCGTCATTTAATCGAATCACGATGAAAATCAAAATCCCTCCGAAAAAATCGATGATAGATTTTTTTTGGGGTTTGTTTGGGTCAATATTTCATCATCATCATCATCATCATCACCACTATCAGTATTTTTTATTTTTTGTTTGGGCTTGGAAATTTCTTCCAGCATAACAAATTCTAAAGATTTTTAAATTATTATCGTTAATTCGTTTCGTCATTTTATCGAATCACGATGAAATTCAAACTTCCTCACAAAAACTCGATAATAAAGTCCTTCGGGGTAAGTGTACGCACTGCTTTATCTCTTGACCCAATTTTGTAAATTCTTTAAAAAAAATCGATCGAATACGAGTCCCACTAGAACCCAAACATTTTCCACCAAAAAATGAAAGAACAGAATCCCTTTGGTGCCGTTTTGGTTTTTTGGTTTCTGACCGTTTGTCTCTTTGCCTCTAGCTTTTCCAAACTTTTTTTGAGCACTTTTGGGCACTCCTCTATCTTTTCGAAATAATAAATATCGAGGATATTTTTTTTTCTCATTGCGCAATCAACCCGGCAGATGGAACTTCCTTCACACAGTGTGGTCCCCCAACTGTGCGATATCGCGCAACAACCCCCCCCAAAGCGTTTGGTGGCTCTCATAACTTACTCTTGGCCACTGTAGCCGACACATAAACTCGCTGATGAATGCTGGATTGTCTGCACATACGACGAACCTCCTCATGGGCGTTAACCTCATCAATTTGTTTATATATACATATATATTTAAATATATAGGGTGTCCTGGATCTGAGGGTCAAAAAGAATTACGAGATTTTTCAAAAATAAGACTATAGTTGCACTAGTTGATTTTTATACACCCTAGTGAATTTTTTTGTTCACACAGAATTTAAATAGAATTTTTAAAAATCGATAAATTCAAAAGATTGAAAAATCACTAGGGCGAATAAAAATATATATACTCAACGATAAACGATTTAAAAAATTATCATTTTATTTTCGAAAATAGGTTTTTTAAAAAATTAAATATTTGTACGTATTAATAAGTAAGTGGAATGGAATGAAAAAACTAAAAATTTTCGAAAAGATTATCATCTTTTTCGACAATACTTCGTTTTTTTCATTTTATTTTATTTACTTTTTAATATTTCATTTCATTTTATCTACTCATTCATATTTCTAAGTAAATAAAATAGATGAATAAATAATATAAATTAAATGATATATTAATAAATAAATTAAATTAAATGAAAAAACAAAATATTTTATCTACTTTTTAATATGTCGTTTAATTTTATTTACTTAGAAATATTATGACAACAATCAAAACCAATCAACAACCAAAATCTACAGGGTGCCTAATACTTTTGAATGAGACTGTACACGTGACAAAAAAAAACGACACAGAGAGGGTGCTCGTTGTTTACTAGCTCGCGAGTTTCATGTATTTTTTTTTACACTCCGCAGCAACAATAAACAAAATGTGTATTCGACTGTGTCAACTGTAAAAATAACTGAGAGAGAAAATTCGAAAAATCGCTTCGAATAAATTCCAGTGGACCGGAAGCAAATTTGAATCATCCCCTACCCATTTTTCTTTTTTCACATCCCTATTTTGGCGTTTCCTGGTAACCCAAACAAACCCAAACGAACTTTGTAATTTCCATAAATAAATTCACGACAACAAAAATCGAAAAAAAATTAACGGACTAATCATCCCCCCCTCTTTTCCACCCTTAGAAAAATGGGGATGCATCGAGCTGAATAAAATCGAGTTTTGCATAAACAAAATTGGTTGGACCCATTTTGTTTTTTAAAATCCCAATTTAGGCCTTTCTTGGTAACCCAAACAAACCCAAACGAACTATATTATTTTCATAAATAAATACACGACGAAAAAATCGAAAAAAAATGAAGAAGCTAATCATCCCCCTCTTTTCCACCCTTAAATAAATAGGGGTTGAATCGAGCTGGATAAAATCGAGTTTTGCATAATCGTAAGCTGCGATGAAAAAAATCGTCAATAGAAAGAAAAAAATATATTTTTTAATAAATAAACGCTTCTAAAAAATAAATAAATAAAATGAATAAATAAAATTAATAAATAACATTAATAAATAAAAATAAATAAATAAATGCCCAATAAAAGCCTGACATTCGAGGATTCTTCGAGTTCGAACGAAACCTGGGATGTTGAACAATGTGGGAGGCGGGGGTGTCGAATAGCACGAGATGAAAAGCACGTAAGGAGAGGCAATTCAATCAGAGTCGGTACGATCCAACAGCTGAGACCCAGGGGTCCTTTTTTTTTGGCTTTTCCAGCCTAGAGCTCTTCCTCAAGTTCCTTTCCAATCCTTCACTCCCCTTCTCTCCAACCCTTTTTCTTTTTTCCCCCGAATACATGCACGCGTTTTCGATCTTCTTGGCACGTTTTATGGCGGCCTATGTATCATTGGAATACGTATAGGGGGGTGTGTATCCTCGTTAGTGGGATCAGCATTTTTTCATGGGGTTAGGAAAAACCCCCAAGACGAAGTGACAAAAAAAGTGGTTTTGTTCGCCATAATCTTAAACGAACCCAAACGAACCCAAACGAACTCAAAAAACCCCAAACGAACCCAAACAAACCCAAGCTAATAAAAAAACCCCAAACTATAGCAAAGAATCCCATAGTAATGTAAGCAGACCCAAACGAACCCAAACAATCAATGTTCTGACATACTGGTCGAAATTTAACGAACCCAAACAAACCCAAACAAAATTGAACGAACCCAAACAAACCTCAATAAATCAAAGTAAAGCTCAAGTGAACATAAACAAACCCAAACAAACTTGAAGTAATTAAAAAAAACCCAAAGAAATCTTAACGAATTCAAACGAACCCAAACAGTGAAAAATTAACGCGAACAAACCCAAACAAACCTCAATAAATCTAAAGAAACCCAAACAAACCCAAGCAATCAAAAATTAATGCGAAAAAACCCAAACAAACTTCAAAAAAATCTATAGAAATTCAATCGAACCCAAACAAACCCAAACAAATCCGAAAAATCAATGTTCTGACATACTCGTGGAAACGCAAACCCAAACAAACCAAACTAATCAATAAACTGTCATAGCGATCGAATCGAGTGGCACGCTTCCAAAATAAGTCGTCTTGAGGAATGGCACATGTGAATATGAGAATCGTGAAGGGCGCCAGAAGGGAGGTGACGCAGAGCGTTGTAGGGTGATGTAGAGGTTGGAATCTTGATAATGCCCATGTGCCAATGCCGCATCTGTTTCTCCTGATTGACGCGTAGATTGCGTACTCCGGATACGCACCTGAGACTCGACATCCCCCCCCCCCCCTTTTTCGCACATCCACATCACATACCGCTGTTTTCTTCGTTCAGTCAAAAAGCTTCCTAAGCCCAAGCAAGGGGAGCCTCTTCCTTCTTCAGGATTCTCTTTTTCACGATTCACGAGTATGTGTAATATGTGCCACGCGAGTATGTGTAACTTTCCATTCTTAAACACGAACCCAAACAAACGCAAACAAAGTCACGTGAAAAAATTATTTTCAATTATCACAATTTTTATAATTCAATTATTCAATTATTACAATTTTTGTAATTCAATTATTCAATTATTACAATTTTTATAATTCAATTATTCAATTATTACAATTTTTATGATTCAATTATTCAATTATTAATATTTAATTAATAATAATTCAATATTATTCGGTAATCAATATTTTAATAATTGAAGATTATATTTTCATTAGGGTGTGTTTGGGTTTGTTTGGGTTCGTGTTTGGGAATGAAGAGTTACACATACTCGCGTGGCAAAAGTCACTATTATTTTTTGAAAAATCTTATCTGGTTATTTTAATAATTTTTAATAATGTAATATTGAATTGAATATTTAATATTTGAAATTTAAGATTTGAAATTTAATATTAATCATTACAAATCATAAATTTCAATGATAAAATATTCAATTAAATATTCAATTATTAAAAATGATTAAAATAACCAGCAATGATTTATCAAAAAATCCTTTCTGGTTAATTCAATAATTTTCAATAATTGAATATTTAATAATTGAAAAAAAAAATTTGAAATTTAATATACATCAATTAAAATTTCGAATTTCAATGATTAAACATTCCATTAAATATTAAATTCTTAAAAATGATACAAATAACCAGACACGATTTTTCAAAAAATCCACACCTCATTAAAAATGACTGAAATAACGAAAAAAAAATTCAATTTCAGTTTTAACGAATTCCATTATATTATTTTTGTTCAAGTAACGAAACGAATGAAACACGGTCGAAGGGCCAGGCTAATAAACTCGTAGAATCGTGGAAAAGTCATGTTTCTCACGATTTGTAGTAAAGGGACAAGTACGAGATATAAAAAAGAAAAAGTATGGTTAGACAACCGGAAGCAATTACTTCATTTTATTTGATTTCACTTTCTCGCAATATACTCAAAGTCTTATTTATTTAACCGACGAGTGATTTCTCCCGGGTTTTCTGGGCGTCTCGTGCTCCACATACACGTATTTTTGTCTCTCTCTTTCTCTCTCTTTTTCTCTCTTGTTCTCTTCCTTTTATTCCGGTACCGAAAAAAGCTCGTTCCAGTGAGAGCATCGTTCGTAAGACGAGCTTTTCTCGGAAGTTGTTCGCCGAGGGTTGAGAAGGAGTTACAGTGTGCAATTGTGTGAGTGTGTCTGACATATTTCGAGGTTTCCACTTTCGTTTCACCAGGAGGAAAACCAGGGCCCATAGCCTCTTTGAAAATTTACCTTTGCTCGAAAGTATCTCAATAATGCAAAATATATGGATTTTCAGTGAGGATTCATTACCCATGTAAGGCCCACCTTATTTGTTTTTACAAATACAAAAATTTGTAATTTGTAATAAAAAAATACAAAAATACAAAAAGTCAAATTTTTTTTTGTATTTTTACAGGTACAAAACAAAAAACTATAAATGTTGAAATAAAATAAAAATATTTATTTTATCATTTATTCAATAATCAACGTATTAATAATAATTTTGGTTCAGAAAACAGGGTTCAGTATTAACTATAAGCTTTTTTGAAAAAAGCGTCTTTCGGGCCTAATTCGGAACACTGTTTTTTTAATAAGGCCATATCCGTTGTAACTTCGTACAAAAAAAACTTTTAAATATAGAATCTTCAATTTTAAACTTAAATTAATTATCATTACAATAAAAATTCACTGAGTAATATTCAAAATATTTTTTGTTTTCGAAAGTTTTATGCGTCGATATTTAAAAAAACGCCTAAGTAGGCTGGCTTCGTTTTCCATTTTTGTTTTTTCTAAATACATTTTTTAACTTTTTATAACATTATTTTATTCTCGATTAATTTTTTTCCGATATTCAATTTTAAACTTAAATTAATTATGATTAGAATAATAATTCACTAAGTAATATTGAAAACATTTTTTGTTTTCGAAAGTTTTTTACGTCGAAATTCAAAAAAACGCCGGTTTCGTTTTCCATTTTTTTTTAAATACATTTTTGAATCTTTTTTTTATCATTATTTTACTCACGTTTTATTTTTTTCCGATATTCCATTTTTAACTTAAATTCATTATAATTAGAATGAAAATTCACTAAGTTATTTTGAAAACAATTTTTGTTTTGCGAAAGTTCATTACACCGAAATTTAAGAAATGCTTAAGTAGGCTGGTTTCGTTTTCCATTTTTATTTTTTTTAATACATTTTTTAACCTTTTTTTATCATTATTTTATTCTCTTTTTTTTCGATCCTCCGGTTTGGAAAGAGGAAAATTCCCTGAGGGGGCACACCGCGAGTACCGACGAGTTTGCTATAGTGATGGATGCCTCTTCCACGCAATTTCATTCCCTCCGTATTCGCTTCTTTCTCTCACTCCGGCCCTCCAGCGCTTTCGATTCTTCTACATGCACCCCTGCTTCGAACGCATTATTTGCAAAAAAGAGGAAACCCCCCAGAGAGAGAAAAAAAAACGAATACCGAACAACCGAGTAACGTTTGTCAGGCTTGTTTTCATTGCGCACATTTTTTATCTCAGTCGAAGCGAGAATGTATCTTAAGACGAAACCTTCGAAATGAAAAAGAGAGAAAAGCACATTTTTTCAAATTTAATATTCAAGCTGTTGATGCCATGGAATTTAGAGCCATGTAGGCCAGACTCGTTTTTGTTATTTTTCCTAAATCGTAAATTTACAGTAAAATAAAACCAAACCTAATAATTAATTAAAAGCATTTACTTATCGAATTTATTTGTTTATAATTATGAATTGTTTATATTATAATTTACTCCAAATTTATTAGTTTGTAATCAGGAAAATAAAAATTATCATTAATCAATAAAAAATTTATGTTATTGATTCAAAGCAATATTATTAATTAAATATTTTCATTAAGATCGTCATGTATTATTGTAATTATTATTTGATAATTAATTAATTTTCATCAACTTACTATTATTCATTAATTAAATGCTTTAATCAACGTAGTCATCGTAGTATTTTTATTACAATTTACTAATTTATTATATTTTCTCTAATTTATTCCCTAATTTATTAATAACTTAATAAATAAAAATGACAATACTTAGATAACGAAAAATAATAAAAATAACCAAATTGTCGTAATTGGAAACGTAAAAAAAATCGTAGTACTTCCAGCAAAAAGCTTTACATCTCGTCGTAGCCAAAATGGCGTTCCAGACGCCATTTTGTCTAAACCTAAAAACTTTAAACCCCCGAAAAAAAAGCATAGTAAAATAGAAATTAATAATTTCTTCGTTCCAAATCATTTTAGGGACCGTAAGCTTGCGCACACTTGCCACGATATTCTTTTTCAAAATAAAAAAAAAACATGTAAAAAAAAATACATTTTTATCGTAATATCCAAGTACTGGTATCACAGTGTACAAACTGAGTTCTACGAGTGGTTTGGTTACCGAGGATCGTTTTACTCCCCCGTGAAATTAAGTGGTCGGGAATAAAATAAAGAAAAGAAAAAAAAAGAAAAAAAAAGGAAAAAAAAGTACGGTAAGAAGAAATGAGCTTCCGTTTAGAGCGAGGAAGAAGAAGAAAAAAAAGTACGGTGGCACACGATTAAACGTGACGTTTCGGAAGCCGCGAGTGGTTCCTGCGTGGCCCTGGGTTGCCCCCTTCCATTCGTTAAAGTTCCGGACCATAAAACTGGCACGGTCTCTCTCGAGCTCTCCTTCCAATGGTACAGAGTATTTTTTTCCAAAGTGTAGTCTCCGAGGGGGTTGCCTATATTTCATCGAGGTCCCAGCATCAGCCAGAGGTTTTGGGCAAACAGAAAAAAAAAGAAAACACACAAAATAAAACTTGGAATAATTAAAACAGGCATAAAAGTCATGGCTGTTAATGTGCCGTGGAATGGCTCGCTCGCACACGCGTGTTAACGTCACGCTCCAGATGTGGAAGCAAGAGCTACATACGAAAGCAAAGTTTTGGGGTGTGACCATTTTCCGGAGCGTTCTTCTCGTTAAAATGTGAAACTTCGTCGGGAGTGGGTGCTCATCCAGTAACCTGTATAATTTACTGTACTGATGTTCATAACCTACCTACATCTAGTAAGGTATTCTCAAAACGGTGTTCATTTGTACCCAATAGATTCTACATCCACTTAAAGTCCTCTAGTTTCTCTGCTGTTTTTTTACAGCTTTTTAAATAATTTTTTACGGGCAAACTATCGAAATAATCAATCTCATTGTTTTTGCATAATCTTTATTGACATTTAAATAAGCTTTGGAAATTTTTTGAAGCCAAAATATGTAATAGAATAAAAGTTATAGTCGCCAACAGGAAGACGTCAAGTGGCAGACAGAAAGACATCAAAGAGGTGCTCGACAGTGACCAAGATTCCAGCTGTTCTGCTTATCCGAAATCAAAAAACCAAACGGCATTTTAATCTTCATATTTAAGACTAGCGATTGAACTAGAGTGAATTCTAAATAACAAAAATTGATTTGTTTATACACTTTTGAAAATTACGTTCTACTTTTTACTCATTTTTCTTAAGTTTTTCGCTCGTAGAAAAAAAACTATGGAAGCAATTATGATAATCCTAGTTCAATCGCTGGTTTATAACATATTAAAGATATTGTATAAATTTGAACAAGATCGGTGTAGTAGTTTTTCATGGTTTCAATCTACAATCCATTTCTAAGTTGAAACTCCAAGGTCATTCCTAACATCGAAGGTAAAACCTAAACTGTAGGAAACTCCACTTTTCGTTTAGGTACAAACAACCCATTTCTATTTTCCAAGCGTTTCGTGTCTAACCAGAAAAATTGATGAAGTCAGATGATGGTAGGAAAGTGGATTATTCTTCGGTGTGATAGGTCGAGAGACTTGCTTGGAAAGTTTATCTACGCGATAAAGCTAAAACTATGGACACACGTTGATACCCAACCATTTTTTTTACGAGTGTACCACCCAAGCTACACCTTTCGGTAACTTTTGTGCCCGAGGCTTGTCATCTTCCGGCGCATCAGTCTCCGGTGCCCTCATGAATCCAGACGGGAATGATGACGACCTGGAGCAAAAGGAAAAGGAAGGAACGTGCAGCAAGGGCGCTTCGGTATTTCCAATTTCACAGAGCGTGGGTTAACGAGACTAACCCAAACTCCAACCCCCTCCCTTCTCTGCTTTTTCATCCCTTTTCTACCCTAACCCTACCTAGATTTCACCTTCCCCTCACCATCATGGAATCCCCTTAAACGGACAACGGAGAGAGATCGCGTTCTCATCTGGAGCACCGTGGGGGTTCCGGCACATTACCTGCGCTGATTACCGCCAGGATTCCTGGAGTATGTCACCCAGTCACCCCACGAGACACATACCTCCGAAAAACGTAGGGTTCGCGCAGTTTCCCTTCCAGATAGGAACCCAAACATTTTCGAAGACGTTTTCTCAACCCCTTAAGGGCATGAGGAACATTACTACGTGACACACGAGTCCGAGAGAGATAGTCGAAACGTTGTAAACTGGGATTTCTCGAAAATGAAACGTTTTTTTCGAAAATTGCGACCGGGAGACCTTCGGTGCCATCTTCCTGAATGCACACGACAAATTTCGTACAGATTGGTTCAGCCGTTTGGGAGAATAGTGATTTCAAAATTTCGAAGTGGACAAAGGAGTGTTGTCGGTTTCTCGTTGCGATTTCTAAGGGATGAAATCATTTTTATCCAAAATGGCGAGCTGGAGGCTTTCGGTGCCTTCGTCTTGAATGCACACAACAAATTTCATACCAATTGGTTCAGCCGCGATTTCTCAAGAATGAGTTTTAATCCAAAATGGCGACCGGAGGGACCTCGGTGCCATCCTCCTGAATACACACAACAAATTTCGTACAGATTGGTTCAGCCGTTTGGGAGAATAGTGATTTCAAAGTTTCGAAGTGGACGGAGACATGTTCTCGGTTTCTCGTCGCCATTTCTCAAGGATGGAATATTTTTATCCAAAATGGCGACCAGGAGACCCTCGGTCCTATCATCCTGAATACACACAAAAAATTTCATACCGATTGGTTCAGCCGTTTGAGAGAATAGTGCTTTCAAAATTTCGAATACCTGAAAAAATATTGATTCGCGTTTGGCATTTTTTTTGTTGGATTTATTATACTATGGAGACAGGACGAATGATGACCTTGACTTGGATCCGTCATCATTAGACCCGTCAACCCAATGATCGATTAGCTCTCTCTTGGCTGACTATGAAAAGGGGGAATTGAATGTCATCCCTGTCGTATCTTGATGATTATATTTGGTGATGAATGTCTATTGGCTCTCCCACTCTGGAATGGATTTACAGTTAGGGGAAAGGGGAATATGGGGTTCGATTGGATTTTTTGCAAATTATGCACTTTTAGGATTTTTTTTTAGAATAATTTAATTATTGTTTCACTGATTATTAAACTAATTTAATTATCATTGAATTTACTGAATTTACTGAATAACCTGGTGCAATGATAATTTAATTATTGAACGAAGCTATTGGATCGCGTAGCTTCTCGAAGCAAGCGTTCTGAGGACGTAAACAAACAGTCGACAACATTCGCGAATGTGCGCGCAGGCGGACCCGAATATTTGTACCCCCACCACCGGACGCTAGTCCTCAGTCTCGCACGAATCGTCATAACGAGGGGTCACGTCTTCCCGTTTTTCACAAACACGATCACCGTAATTATTAAGCTACAATAAACCATTTTTCTTTCGGTTTTAAACTCCCGTGTATTTCGTCCACTTCCACCAAAAACCTCAACAGAAGCAATAAATGGTATTTCTATTAAAATTAATTCGATCAAAAATCTAATCAAATTAAATTCATTTAATTTAATTACATTATTTTACCAGCCAATAAACTAAGCTTATATCAAATAATCAACGAATCGATTATTCAATCAAATATTTTATAACAAAGTGATGAATGTAACGTGAATTTAATTAATAAAAATTAAATTAAATTTATTTGATTTTATTTTTTAGTCTCAGAAATTCATAATTATTTAATTAATATAATTATCGTTGCCAAGTGAAATAATTATTGAATCACTTCATGACACAATATTATATATATTAATTATTTATGAAATGATTAGCACTTAAATAAATCAATTGAAAATTAAATAAAAATTTAATGAATTAAAATTGAAAAATCATGTCTCAGAATTGATTGATTATTTAATTAATATAATTATAGTTGTCAAGTGCAATAATTATTGAATGATTTCACGAGGCAATATTATACATATTAATTATTTATAAAATAATTGACACCTAAACAAATCAATTAAAAATTAAATAAAAATTAAATGAATAAAATGGTAATTTACTGAATAAAAGTTCGATCAAATCGATTTAATTATTATAAGAGCTTGGAGCTGATGATTGATCAATTTGATTGTTGGATGACACGAACTTCATTTTCGACCTTTCAGGGCAGCTCAAAAGTTGAATCTATCCTCCAGTCCACATCGGCGACGACGTTCCGGCGATGAAAATACCGGGGCTGACGAACACCCCATTTTTCCTAACGGATACGCAGCCCTTTTGTTGAAAGCTCCACCACCTGCGCCACCAGCTCTGCTCAGGAGGATCGGCGTCAAAGAGCTCACCGGTGTCGGCAAGGTAAGTTCCCGATTCGTTACAATTTTCAAAAACTCCAATTTCGTAAAATATTGGGCCCAGAAACATCGAACCAATAAATCAACCAATCGAGTTGATCCTGATAAAAATTCCCTTGGTAATTGATAAACCAACCAACGGTTTATTTAATAATAATTTTATTATTTAAATTGTTTATTCATATTTTTTTATCATGGAGCATAAATAATTTATTTCGCCAAGCAACAAATTAAGTTTATGTCAAATAATTAGGCAGGAAATTATTCATTAAAATATTGAATAAAAACTGGATGAATGTTGAATTAATTTAATTCATAAAAATTGATTTGAATTAATTTTATTTCCTCTTTTATATCTAGTTTCAATAATAATTTTATTATTTTATTTATATTATTGATAATAATTCTATTGATTTTATTATCATTATCTACCAACAATATTAATGCATTCATTCATTAATTATTCAATTAAATTAATTCGAATAATTTTTTAATATTTATAGCAATAATTTTCCGAATGAAATTTTCGGGAATTCAAAAAAAACTTTTGGTATACATAATTTAGAAAGTTCATACTACCATAAAACAGCAAAACTAGATCGATTTTTTACTTCAGCCATTCTTGTAAATAATAATTTAATTTTTGAAGAGCATATTTTTGAAACTTCATATTACAAAAAAAGAGCGAGAAAATTGATTTTTTTAAACCGTCGCAATGAGAGTCCCCCTTAAAGTGCAGAGTTGAACATTTTTTAACTCTGTATGTATTGTTTTTTTCGAAAAACCCTAGCCACTAGTTACTTTTGATCCCTCGAGAACAATCCCCTAGGGATTTTAGGGTCGTTTTGAGAAACACGGGAGGCGTTTCGAAAAGCATCATTGCCACATCGTAGAGGTATAGTTTAGGTCGGTTCTAGGACACCAGGACTACGTCCGTGTACTCGGGAATGATTTGAAATGCAAATGAATGTCTAGGGACGTACTCGTAAGCCGGTATTTCCGGTGAGAAGGGAGGCAGGATTATAAGCCGAGAGTCGAGCTCGCGTTTCCAGCTGGAAGTCCTTCTTGACTTGGTGTGTATCTAGGAAACGGAGAATGAGGAGAAAAGTAGAAAACTACCCTTGCGACTATCTCGAAGACGAAGTCTTCGATGCATCTCTACGGAGATATCTGACTACAGGATATTGCAAAACTCATTAGCACCTTTTCTATATGATTTGTGACCTCTCTTATGCAAAACCCTCATTGGGATTGACCTTGAATTGAAAACTGTTTGTTTGGGTTTGTTTTAGCTTGTTTGGGTTTGTTTTTAGCTTGTTTGGGTTTGTTTGAGCTTGTTTGGGTTTGTTTCAGCTGGTTTGCGTTTTTAGCTTGTTTGGGTTTGTTTTAGCTTGTTCGGATTTGTTTTAGCTTGTTTGGGTTTGTTTTAGCTTGTTCGGGTTTGTTTTAGATTGTTTGGGTTTGTTTTAGCTTGTTCGGGTTTGTTTTAGATTGTTTGGGTTTGTTTTAGCTTTTTGGGTTTTGTTTTAGATTGTTTGGGTTTGTTTTAGCTTGTTTGGGTTTGTTTTTAGCGTGTTTGGGTTTGTTTTAGCTTGTTTGGGTTTATCAGCTTGTTTGGGTTTGTTTTAGCTTGTTTGAGATTGTTTAGGTTTTTTTAGGTGTTTTGGGTTTTTTTAGGTTTGTTTCGGGTTGTTTGGGTTTGTTTACGTTTGTTTGGGGTGGTTTGGGTTTGTTTGGGCAGTCTTCAGGCAGTTATTGACTACTTTCATGGCTTTTTAAATTTCTTTGGTTTTGTTTGGGTTTGTTTGGATTTGCTTTAGCTTGTTTGGGTTTGTTTTAGCTTTTTTGAGATTGTTTGGGTTTTTTTCGTGGTTTGGGTTTGTTCAGGTTTGTTTCGGGTTGTTTGGGTTTGTTTACGTTTGTTTGGGGTGGTTTGGGTTTTTGGGGCAGTCTTCAGGCAGTTATTGACTACTTTCATGGATTTTTAAATTTCTATGGTTTTGTTTGGGTTTGTTTGGGTTTGTTCGGAAAGTCTTCAGGCAGTTACTGACTACTTTCTTGGGTCTTTGAATTTTTTTGGGTTTGTTTGGGTTGTCTGTGCTTGGTTGGGCTTGTTTAGGCTTGTTTGGGATTGTTTGGGTTTGTCTAGGCTGCTTTGGGTTCGTTTGGGTTCGTTGGGCAGTCTTCAGACAGTTACTAACTACTTTCTTCATTCTTTAAATGTTTTTGTATTTATTTAGGTTTTGTTTGGGTTAAGAGATCGAAGTTAAAGTCACCTTCAGCGCAAGCTATTAAACAAAAGTTTATTGGAACGTTTCTTGATGATTTTCCAACTCCATAGTGCAAAACCCTCATCGGATTCTATTTTGACTTGAAAACTGAATTTTCCATCCATTTTTCTCTGGACGAAGTCTTCAGCCACTTACTGCCTCCTTTCTTGGGTCTTCAAAGTGTCTTTGGGTTTGTTTGGGTTAAAAAAATCAAGCTTTTGGAAAAAAAGCTTACAGTTTATACTGGACATTTTTTTTTGGACCAAAATTATTCTCGATACTTTGAATATTGAATATATAATGGAACAAACATTTTTGTTTTATTTCAACATTTATAGTTTTTTTTTTTTTTTTTGCACTGAGCCTGCGTCTTAAATTTCCATTTTTGAGACTTCCTGTAATTCTCGAGCATACGCCTAACCTCCAACGCGTGCTTTCTTAGCAAGTTCAAGTCTCGATGTCGTCAACTCGACAGACGAGAAGAAAACCTTAAGGGGTTTGCGACGGAAGGAAAAAGGGTCGGGGGGGTTGAGGGGGGGGGGGGGGTAAAGGTAGAGATAGCATCGAATGCCGTAAACTTTGGAAACCCGTGGATTCTCTTCTTCTCGCTCCATCTCGTATTTTGTCGTCTACGTTCCCGTCCCATGCGCTTTCACGTAAGAGAGACTTTGGGGTTGCAATCTCGACGATCGGCAAACACCCGAAGCTTAAATATTTGCCGTAGGGATATCGGTAAGTATATCGGTATAGGTATAACAAAAATGATCCTTCCCCCCTAACGTTTTTTCGACCGGACCCTTTTTTAGCCCTTTTTTCTTGTCCTTCGGAGATTTCTCTTTTTTATTTTTATTTTTTATTTTTTTTCGTCCTTCAAGCTGCGTCGTTATCATACAGCTGTTCTGGGATAGACCCACGTAATCCCACATCCATTGTTACGAAACAACTTTACGTCCGGATATTGATGAACTCCTCTTACCTCGCGGAAGAAATCGATCTGCATTTTTTGTTTACGGATTTTGTAAGGTTTTTTTTTTATTTTGAAGGAAATTTCGAAATTTTGTAAATTGGATAAGAATAATGATATAGGAACATTGATAAGCTGAAGATTTTTTAGGGTTTTTTGTTTGTTTTTAACGGAATTTGGAAATTTTTGAAAATTTAATGAGAATAATGATAAAGGAAATTGATAAGCTGAAGATGTTTTGGTGTTTTTTTTGTTTTTAACGGAATTTTGAAACTTTGTACATTTCATAAGAACAATGATAAAGGAAATTGATTAGCCATAGATTTTTTGAGGTTTTTTTTTTATATCAAACGAAAATTCGAAATTGGGAAAATTTAATAGGAATAATGATAAAGGAAATCGATAAGCCGAGAAATTGTTTTTATTTACTGCTTTTTTACAATTTTCGATATCAATCGAAATTTAATAATTTCGTCCTGATAATAGAATTTAAAAAAGAAAAATAATCAAGAAAATCAAGAAAATCGAATACCAAAATCGGCAAAAATAAAAATATTAAAAATTTTGAAAAGATAGAAAATATCAAAAATAATTAATTATCAAGTAATCGCAGTCGTCTTTCATTAATTATTTTTTACTTTCTACTGAACTTTAAAAAAGTTGATTTTTTAAAGAGTATTTTATTTTAAATATATTTCATATATATTTTGTTTTTCTTAACACGTTTTTCAAATAAATTAAAAACAAAGATGGCTGAAAGAATTTCTCAGCTTATCGATTTCCTTCATCATTATTCTTATTAAATTTTCAAAATTTCGAATTTTCGTTTGATATAAAAAACCTCAAAAAATCTATGGCTTATCAATTTCCTTTATCATTATTCTGCCATTATTCGTAAAGAAGGTTTTAAAAATGTTGATAAATGAGAATCGGTGCATTGTTGGAGGCTACTGGACACCAGCACGGTGGCTTCGTTAGCCCAGCCAATATTTCATTAATCCAAGAATTGAATGAAAGTGGACGAAGGGAAAAGAAAATCCGGAAGACAAAGGGTGAGGGAAGGGAGGAAGGGAAGCGTCGCGAGAAGACTGGGAATAGTTGAAAATTAATTCGTTAGAAATAAGGGTCTCGTTGTTTACGCTGGCTTACGTAGCTAATTAAAATAGAGAGAATAAAGCGAGGCAACGAGGGTGAAAGGAGTTCCATCCCTTTTGAAAATTTCAGCCTCCCAATGGAACGTCCCATCGTTGTTTCGTGGCAAAAGGCAGTCGCGACTTTCTCCAGTCATCTTAGCTCCCCCCTCCGCCCCCTGGATTCCTTCATATTCTTCTCACCCCTCAAAACCACCCTCTGGTGAAGTTTTCGGGCAGCGAAATTATTCCTTGGCGTCGATAGATACCCCGGAATACAAAAAAAAACAAAGTTGAAACGAAGTTAAAACTAAGTTAAACCGAAGTTAAAACGAAGTTAAAATGAAGTTAAAACGAAGTTAAAACGAAGTTAAACCGAAGTTAATACGAAGTTAAAACGAAGTTAATACGAAGTTCAAACGAAGTCAAAAGGAAGATAAAACGAAGTTGAAAGGAAGATAAAACGAAGTTAAAAGGAAGATGAAACGAAATTAAAAGGAAGATAAACCTTTTTTATTTTTATCTAATTACTAATTTATTGATTTTGTATTTTGCATGTACACAAATTGTTATATTTTATTTAAATAGTCAGTTGATTAATTTTTAATTTTCAATATAATATCATTTTTTTGACATTAGATAATTAATTTTTTTTCTTTTCAATGTAGCTATATTTTAATATTTTACATAAATGATTAATGAATTTATTTCATATTTTCCATTGAACCTTTTTGTATATTCAATTTCAATTACTTATTTATTTAATTTATATATTTTAATTTATTTAATTTATATTTTTTATACAAATTATACTTACATTTTTTATAAGAAATTGAAATGGTGATATTCCTAGTTCGTATATTTGAATTTTGTACAAAAGAACGCCACAAAACATCCCCCAACTATCTCTAGATTTCTGTCTCACGTTTTGGCAACTTTTCATACAATCGGGATTGCCATGCGGTAGCAAGAGGTTCGCATGCTATTTCCAGGCATTTCCCAATTTGCCCGGAGCAATGTCATACCAATTTCTCAGGTGAGTTGATCGCCGATGGCGACCAACTTTATACCTGCCTGCAGTGCAAGATTATATGGAAACAGATGATGAGTCTCAGCATCACTTGGCTAAAGGGAACGAAAATTTTCCTTGATAAATCTTGGCTCCCCATGCCTGGAGGCAAACGAGTCACTGTCATTTTCCTTGATGGAAAAATCGTTAAATTAAATATGACTTAAAAGGGACAAACAGAACCTTTGTTCTCCTTCCTCAATTTTCAAGCTTTAATTGGCTTTAAATTTGAAAACTGCTCGGAATATTTTTTACTTATGGTTTCTTTAGTTCTAAACATATAGTTTCGTCAGTAAGTTACAAAATAATTTGAAATTTACTATCGATCCAACTTTGACCTTGAATAACTTTGAACGGAGTACATGTATCGTGAAACGACAAGAAACCTTTTTTATAGACCATTCAATTTCCTAGGAAATATCTTTATAGCACATATTCCTCAGTTTTCTAGTTTCGCCAGAAAGTTGAAAAATCTTTTGAAAAGTAGCATGAATTTAACTTTGACCTTGAATAACTTTGAACAGAGTACATTTATCGTGAAACGACAAGAGACCTTTTTTATAGACCATTCAATTTCCTAGGGAATATCCCTACAGCACATATACCTCAGTTTTCTAGTTTCGCCGAAAAATTGAAAAATCTTTCGGAAAGTAGCATAAATTCAACTTTGACCTTGAATAACTTTGAAAAGAGTACATTTATCATAAAACGACAAGAGACCATTTTTAAAGAGCGTTTAATTTCCTACAAAAATATGGTTTCAGCGTTGATGCAACTTTATTCCTTGCCGAGTAATAAAATAGAAGAGCAAAAAGCTTTTTCGTGTTATCATCATGAGAAATGGATAGAAGCGTTAATGGATGTCTGAATATTAATTTGAAGATCTCAAAATTTACAAAGAGTCTTATTTTACCTTGGACCATCTACCAAATGCAAAAATTCGATAAAAAAAAGCATACCTTTTTTTTGAGCCACCCTAGTATGTACGTACGAGGAAAGGATAAGTGGAAAGGATGGAAGGACGAATGGTGGGTATTCAGGACAAAACTCGACGCGAAATGAACCATGACCGCGCGACTGGTCGTGATTCCCACACTCTTTTCCCTCACGGCAATCCGAACTTCCTTGCTCTCTTCAAACAAGTGGAAATAAATAAAACCCTCATCCGAAATGAACTTTTTCGATGGCTAAGCGGATAGGACACTCTCTGTTGGGCGAAACAAAAAAAAACATCAAAAAAGAAAAAGAGGAAGATCCCTTAAATTCCATTGAACGAAAGCACTACGAACGAGAAATCCGTCGATAATGAGGAAGAAAAAGAGTCAACCTAAAAAAAATCAGCCTAAAAAAAATCAACTCCACAGTGAATTTTGGGAAAATTTCCCCAGGCTAGTTGGAATGGAAACTGAATTTTTATTTTTTTTAAGGGGTTATATGCAATTGCGAGGCCAAAAAAGTCGTTTTTCACGAATTTTTTGTGGGAAAGGATTTCGTTTGGGAAAAATGAAAAAAATGGGAACATGTAGTCCTATCTTTTAACTCTGGATCGGAATTTTTTATTTTCAAAAATATTCATTAACGTGGCTTCTGTAGGAAGTCTCCTGGAGGTCTTCAAAAAAACAGTGTCGGACTGTGATCAAAATATCTCCGGTTTGGATAGTCTAAATTAAAAAAACCAAAAAGATTATTTAAGGGGATAGATAAACCCAGGTATTGATCGAAGGAATAATCAAAATTTTGATTTTTGACAAAACAGTGACTCCGCAAAAAAAAAATTTTGATTTTCGACTAAATATTTTTCATTCAATGTTTAAAAAAAATATAAATAATTATCGGAAATTTTATTCCTTCGATAAATACCTAAAGAATATATCTCACGAGGTTTTGTCAAAATTGCAGCCCGATCGGTCAAGCCATTTTCGAGTTATCGTGCTCAACGTTTAAAAAAAACACATTTTTGAGAAAAACCTTGGATCGAAATAAAATATTCAGAGGATCGGTTTAAAAATATCAGGAAATATACTCACATATTTTATATTCCGAAAATTCAAAAAAAAATACAAAAATGATTATCAGAAATTTCAAACTTCGTATAACCCCTTAAATCAGTGGAAAAAACGATATTGGATGTCACCGGATATATACTTCCGGTCGAATTTGCTTCGTCTTCTTTTTTTTTTGTCGATGATTCAATCGATCCCTGCTCTTTCGTGCCCTTCTCGTCTCTTCCCATTTTCCCCTATTACCGGACAATTTCGATCACAGAATTGAAAGATATGGAGTTTTTCTTGATATTCTCTTTCTTCCCTCTTTCGTTCCTTTTTTTCCCCATGTGTCGCCTGTGCAGACTTGGCGAGTCTGCGTGAGGACATCTACCTATAGAAATACGAACTAGGGAGGTTATCATCCCCACGAGTATTGGCGAAATTCAATTGCCGGGAATCCAAGTTTCTTCTCTCGAGTCCCCTGGTCATCCGGTGTGGAAACCATGGCCAAGAAATGTCAATAAATCACAAATTTCGCTATTGTTTTTTACTCATTGTCAAAATCAACGATTCGCGATCGCAAACCGATAATAATCGTTTATTATTGTTCATTTACATACACTCGAAGTTTTCAATCGGTTTTTTGAGTTTATACCTATTTTGAAAATTTTTTAAAGAATTTATAAGAATTTTTATGAAAAATGAAAATTTTACTGTTTTACAAAAATTTTATTGTTCACTTTGTTGTAAAAATGGAGGGTGAATATTTTGGCTAGAAAAATGTTAAATTGAATTCATACTTATTTATTATTATTTTTCTAACAAACAAATAATAGTCCATTTGTATAAAAATAATAATATAAATAAGGGATGAATAAAATATTAAATGTATTTTTGTATCATTCGTCTGTTATTTCGATACCAGATTTCATTATTATTTTTATAATAAATAATAAGAAATTCAAATATATAAAAAAAATGAATCAGGGATAAGAAATAATTTTACTTTTATTATTATTATCCAACCATTTTTTCTGATATTCATTTATTATTATATTTGTTACAAATAAATAATAATAAATAGTATAAATAATCATTCCTAAAAAACAGTAAAATTCAATAAAATTTAAAATCATTAAATTCATAAAAAAATCATTTTGTTTTTCCAAAGTTCCTTATCTGACATTTGGATATGTGATTTTTCCCATTATTGGTTACCAAAGGCCCAAGCATTTTCCTTCAATTTTCTTGACGAAAAAACAAAAGACTTGGTGTCGTAAAACCGTTCAAGCAAATGAACAAATTCGTCAACTGGAGGGTCGAAAAGGGTGTGAAATGATCGTCCTCACTCAACTGTAGTTGGGAAGTGAACACATAAATATGTATTAAAAAAAAAAAGAGAAAGCGGAAGAGCAGAAATAATTTATAGTTTCGTCGCTCTTGGTGGAGGTTTCCTAGCAGAAGGTCAGGCGTGTATGGGAAAGGCTGATTGTGGTGGTGACGAGGGTGGTGGTGGTCAGCGGTTCGGTCGTCGCATTTGCCAAGGTTTATTGAAATGTCCGGTCTTATGCGAGACGGGATTGCCCTTTAGGGTGAGGCCAAGGCGAAGGGGATGAAAACAGCTTCGCGTCCACAATTCGGCAAACGCCGTTAGTCTCCTACCGCAGTCGCTCCAGACCTGGAAACTCCCGGGACCCTCTTCGACCTCGGAATGCCTAATGAGGACTCCGTGATTTCCGGCTTACTCTCTCATCAGTCCGAAAATAATCGGGACGAGTCCTGGAAAATGATCCTCTGAAATCTTAGCCTCTACGCTCAAACGGAGTGCGAACGTTCCCCAGAAAACTCGTTAAATCGAGGGTACGAAACGATCAAACAGACTTTTCTTGATGTCCTTTTTTTTAAGGTGCACTCAGCTGATTACATTCAATAAAGTGTATCCATACGTGTGATCGTATTGGATCGATCGGCCGATTCGAAACTGCCGATTTTTACCGATTTTTTTTTTGCGATCAAAGTTTTTTGGACTTTTCTCGAAAACGGCTGGACCGAATGGATTGAAATTTTGACAGGAGATACCTAATTAGTAGAGGAAGGTCCCTGTACTCTTGGATTTTCAAAATTTCCAAAAATATGGAGTTTTTGGCAGGGAAATGAAAATGGTATCGACAGAGGTTAGGAATTGCCGATTTTTTCGCTGGTGACCAAATTCATTGAATGTCTTTCGAACTTTTCTCGAAAACGGCTGGACCAAACGTATTCAAATTTTAACAGCAAATACCCAATTAATAGAAGAAGGTCCCAATACTCTTGGATTTTCAAAAATTTGCAAATAAATACGGATTTTTTGGCTGGGAAACAAAAATGTCATCGACAAAGATTACGAAATGGATATTTCGTTTGGGCTGATATGAAATCAAGGAAAGTAATAACATATCTCATAACCTTGAGTTAACCTTGATCTCCTCTAAATACCAAAAAAACAGTTATCGTCGTTTTTCTTTCAAAATCCATGAATTCCACTCGCGTTAAACTACGGTTTGGAAGAGCTTGATCCAGATTGGAAAATCTCCATCCGTATGCGTATCAGACCGGTTGCGATTTTGAAGGTTGCATTATCAATGTATTTTCGTCGATCTATCGGCTCGTTTCGCGTTCCATTCGGGCCTCAGTAAACCGAACAACACGCCGAAGTACATGCCTAACTCCCCAAAATGGAATATATGGGTACGCCCATCGCATCGTTCAAGACCCGAACAATTCACGGAATAATCCAAATCAGGGGTGTTCAACACGCATCAGGTACGTCGAGAGGCACGTGCTCAGGCATGCAATATCAAATCTCCATTAATCTCCAGATGATCGGTTAATTGAACGAGAGGAAGAGGCTTTACATTCGAGGTTTGCCTATGCCTATGTTGATCGTGCTGAATACCAGAGAGATCGAGGTGGACAGCACGTCAAACCAATCCTCCATCATCAATATCTTGGAAGGGAAAAAATCTCAAAGATTTTTTTCCCAAAAACCCAAAAAAAATCCCAAAATCCCAAAGGAAAAAAATCCCAAAAATGAAGTTTTTTGAACCATTGGGTTGTAGAGATAAACCCCCTTAATATCTTCACCCTTAAGTTTTTCATATTACAGAAATCGTACTCTGTATCAGCTGAGTGAGAATTCGTTTGGTCTTGTTTGGGTTTAGTGTATTATATCGATCATTAATTGGGTTTCGATTTATAGACTCGTAGATTTATGATACTCGATAATTAATTACCTTTCGGGTTTACATAATAGTAATTACGTAATAGGCGAGTAATTGAATTTGAATTTGTAGTTGGTTATTGATTTCGTAATTGAATTTCCGTTTTGGAGTTTTATTTCAATTGTATTTCACTAATCTTATCTCCTTATCGAATTGTTTTAGCGAATTATTAATTTTCGGGATTCTGTTAGTTTGAAGCAATCTATTCGCTTTCAACACATTACGAGACTCACTACTCACAAATTCACTTTTTTTTTATATTCACATATTTTTGTTTGAATTTGCAAGATTTTTGAGATTTAATAATCTTTTGTGGTTTACTAGCTTCGAATAAGTTACTAGTTTTTACCAATTCATCAGTTTTTAGTAACTTACCAGTTTTCAATAACTTATTCCATTTTTAGTAACTCATCAGGTTTTATTATCGTAGTACTTTTCAGTAATCGACTCCTTTTACGCAATTTACTAATTTTTCGAAATTCACTAGTTTCGAGAGGTTTACTAGATTTTCCAAATAATCTAGAGCCTTTCTACGATAATTCCTAATACTAGTTTTTATTGCTGATAGATCGAATATTTTTATATATAATAAAATATTTTTAATATTTTAAACTATTATATATATAATATTATATTATATATAAAACATTTTATATATAATACTTTCGCTTCTAGATCGAATATTTTTTCCTAGGGAAATTATCAGAATATTTAGTAATAACCTGGAATCGATAAAAAAAAAACACGAGGAAACCCGGAAATAAAAAAAGGTTAAGTGAGGGTCGAGATTGTTGATTTGTGCTACGTTCGACGAGGAGAAGAGGATACGCAGTCGGATTCGCGCGAGCCTCGATTGCCGGGCTGATTTGTGTTTTCATAATTAATTTAGTCGCTCCCGGGGTGAGCATGGCGGGCATTGAGGGGTGGGCGAGATAGAGAAGACAGGGAAGAGCAGAGAGTCGAATCGTTGACGACAACGACGAGGCTGACGACGTCGATGTGGTGGACGATGAACGTCCATATACACGTGCGAATGTTTGCCATCGGTCCAGAGGGGGATGAAGGGGATAGGGATGCAACCACCTCGGCAACCTGTGCCACGTGACTCCCCGAGGATAATTGGAGGTCGGTGCGGTTGCGATGCTCCTACGGTCCTCTTCCCGCAGGACAATACGATCGCCGAAGCCCGGAAATACGATATCGCTTTAAGCCTAACCTTTGCCTTGCCTGACGGTATTAACGCAAATCATACGGATTTCCTATACCCCACACTCTCTCTTTCCAACTTTTCCTGCGTCAGAATGCAGTCCATTTGAGGTAGTGGTCAATAACAGATTTTCTATATTTTTTTTTAAATATTATTTTTTGTCCTTATGGGTTTTTCTTTCGAGGATACATTCAGGAGGTTATTAAGTAGTTGTATACAAAATTTCGATTAGTTTCATCCATCCGTTTTCGAGATATGGGCAAAAATAGAAAACCCAATACTTACTTTCACGTCTGTCTGGCAAGACCGTGTACGGCTGTACTTTGACTTGCTTTACCGTTCTATATATTTTTTTAAATATTTGTTTTTTGTTTATATATTGTTTTATTTTGAGAATACATTCAAAAGAGTACTAGATAACTATATACAAAATTTCGAAAAGTTTCCCCCGTCCGTTTTCGAGATAATCGCAAAAATAGGAAATTGAAGACTTACTTTCACGTCTGTCTGGCAAGAGCGTGTACGCCTGTATTTTTACCGAGAAATCGATAGAGCACGGTTTTAAAAGCGATCCAAAACATTCAAAAAATTAATAAAAAAAACAATCTATTGCGTCACGATCCATCCTTGCATAATTGTTTATGCTATAAATGAACACGTAAATATTCAGAGCTAAAAAAATAAATAACCGTATACTCAGTCTAGAAAAATGGAAAACTAAATACTCAGTGCACATTCGATATGGATAAGTGAATATATGCTAGAAGTAAACAGTGGCCATTAAAACTAAATGAATAAATAAATAAATAAATAATAAATAAAAATGAACACATAAATAAATAAATTAATTAATAAATAAATATAAATAAACACATAAATAAATAAATAAATAAATAAATAAATAAAAATAAATAACAAATAAATAAACAAAAACTATCCAAAGCTCAAATTCACAAAATGAACAATAAAAAAAACAAAATTAAACAATAAATTCTTGGGACGAACCAAGAATGTGGGGTTTTTCATTTTTGTTCTTTGATGACTTTAAAGACCGTTTTTACGGTCCATTGGCTTTACAAGCTAAATATGATGACAAATATTTCAAACTGGATAAATGTTGATTCACCTGCTATCAGTACGTCATTATTATAGTTTATTTCAGTTTTTGATTTCGTTTCACACTCGAACTCATTACGAGCAGAGGTTTGATATTGCGATGAAGCTTTCGTTGGCAACCGACTCTGAAATAATTCGATCGATGGACCAAAAATCACATGGAAAATGATCCAATGAAGGAAACTATATTTCCCGTGACAGTTCGCCCAATTGGGATTTCCTTTTGACGCAATTCGCAGTAACATCGAAATAATACTGTTTCCGGTTTGCTCTCAGTATCTCAATACTTTTAGCCCCTGTCGTACACATCGTCCTAGTTGTTCGTTCGATTTCACCGAAAATTTCGTTATCACCCCGTGGACGCTCACAGCTCGGGCACGAAAAATCCACAACCCGAGCGAAACGAGAATATCGTTTTTTTTTTGTTCTTCCTTCGCAACAGTAGCACTCGTTCGTATAAATTCGAGCACTGCATCATGTCAAACCCGAATTGTTCTCGTCCTCAATGATGAACTTTCTAGCTGAATTCTCCAGGTATGACAACAGTCAAAAGTTTGTATTAAGGGGTTGGGGAAATTTATTCATCAAACGTGACGTCACACCTGAAAAGCAATTTTAAAAATATTCTTTGTTTATTTTTAATTTTTGTTATTTTTAATAAAATTATAGTTCAGGTAAAATCTGACTTAAAATTATTATACTCTATTGCTGTTTTATCTTATATTTTTTATATTTTTTATATAATTATGATTTAGATCGAATCTATAGTAAAATAATAATATTTTATTATTAATAATAATAATATATTTTTAAATATAATATAATTAAATATATAATTAAAAATTATAAGATTTTAGTATTATTTTTAGCTTAGTTTTCATTACTTGAAATTGAATTATTATTTGAATTAAATATCAAATGAAATAATAATAATAATAATTATTATTATTATAATATACAATTATACGACCTTAAATTCTTTTTTCTTAAGTTTTTTGTCTTATCAATTAAAAAACTATTTTATAAAATGATTCACAAAATTATTCCCAAAACTTTGTAGAACGCAATATCAGAATAGATTATGAATTGATTTTTTTTCAAATATTCGATTTTGGGGTTTTTTCGTACTTTCGATTCGCATATATTTTTTTTCTTATCGTAGCTATTACATTTCGATTTTTTTTTCGTTGAAATATATCCATCATGGTTTTAATGAATTAAAAAAAAAAAAATTTCGGAGCATTCGGACGATCTTAATTTCGTGTTGTGAGAGGAAATCCACGTTACAATGTAACATGCAGTTACGAGAGTGGAAACCTGTTTGAACAATTACACGTACATTTCGGTTTGAATTAAGTTCGCTTTTCCGAGCGACGGGAATTGTCCCATCGTTGACTCTCCCATCTCGTACGAAGAGTCTCGCGATAAAGTTCATTACCAGGCGGGGAGAGATCTGCGTGTCGTTGCAGCCAACTTCATTCGCTAATTATATGCGAGCTGCGCCAACAAATTCGTAATGTAAACGTGAAAAATGTGGACAGTACTGAGGCTGAAGAAAAATCCGCTTCAAATCAGAAAATAGAAAATGGAAATGGATTTTACCAATGGTGTATAATTCTATTGAGAAATTTTAGAATTTTAGAAAAATAAGCATTTTAAAAACAATTTTAGTATATTTTTAGAATTTTTATAACCTGCAGAAAAGTGCCCATGAAATCTGGAAATGGAAAATGAAAATGGAATTTACCAATGGTGTAGAGTTCTACTGAGAAATTTTAGAATTTTAGAAGAAGAAGCATTTTAAAAGAAATTTTAGTATATTTTTAGAATTTTTATAATCTGCAGAAAAATGCCCATGAAATCTGAAAATGGAAAATGAAAATCGATTTTACCAATGGTGTAGAGTTCTATTCAATAATTTTAGAATTTTAGAAAAAGAAGCATTTTAGAAGAAGTTTTAGAATTTTTATGAGCTGCAGAAAAATGCCCATGAAATCTGAATTGTCAAACCGCATTCATATGAATCATCCAGTAATTATTAATTAATCAATTCGAATGAAGTCAATAAATATATCTTTATAATATTAATATTCCACTAATTAATTACTTTACTCGATAATAAAGTAGTCTCTTCATAATACTGTAATTATTAATTAAGCAATTATGAAAAGGCAATAATAACCAGGAAAAATCAATAATTGTTTCACTGATTGTTTAATTGATATTAATTATTCACTCGGTAATTAGTTGAGCCCGTCATTAGTTATTTCGATAATAAAATACATTATTTATTAATTTAGTAGAAGCACCTCGAAGGCAATTACTCATTTATTAACTAGAAGCATATACCTTCATAATAATAATAATAATTATTAATTAATTAACTATAAAAAATCAATAATTTTCCGAAGAAGCCCATAAATATTCCACAAGTATATTAGTTTATCTCTTCATTAATTATTTCTATAATAAAATATATTATTTGTTAATTAACTAGGAGGACGCTGAATTATTTATTTACTAACCAGAAGCATATACTTTAATAATAATAATAATAATAATAATAATAATAATAATAATAATAATAATAATAGTACCTTCATAATTAACAATAATTATTATTGATTAATAAATTTCAAAAAGTAAAATTAATAATAATTATTATTAATTAATTAATTTAAAAAGTCAATAATTACCAGAAGAAGTCCATAAATATTCCACAAGTACATTTGGATGTACCAATTTTTGGTAGAGTCGTACTGTTTCACGAAAAGTGTTCCCTCCGTGCAGTTGTAATTTCTCCATTATCAGATCTTCCCTTATCATCTCGTGTTACCCGGAGTACATATATTTCGTTTCCACGCTGGATACAAAATCCTCGTTGCTGCTTCGTATTAGCTCTCTCTCTGCAGACATTTCGCCTCGGCCTTTTCCTATTCCCGCTCGCCAAGGCGGTTTATGAATTTATTAGGATCTTTTGTTTCATTTCATTTATAATTTTTTATTTTAATTTTTTTTTTCGCACTCGCAAGTACAAGAGGAAAAAGCTCCGGTGACCCTTCGAGTTCCGAAGGGCAAGGGACTCTGGGGAAAGGGAAAGGGCTCTACCGTATTTATGAGGGTATGCTTAAACTTGGTTATTTATACACGTCCGTATAAAAAGCAAATTGCAAGTGTCGCAACGTCGTTAATAATTAGAAGCTTCAACCTGAACCGTCAAGGACAAGGGACATTTTTAATCCCCTGGTATGGGCTTGTTTCACTTTGCAAAAACATTGTTTTGTTTCTTCAATCCGTTTACTTCATGATACTTCGAATTCTTTCGAATTTTTTAGAACTTTTCAGAATGTTTCGAAAGTTTTTAGAACTTTTCAGAATTTTTCCCAATTTTTCTAGAACCTTTCAGAATTTTTCAGGATTTTTTTAGAATTTTTCAGGACTTTTTAGAATTTTTCAGGATGTTTTAGAATATTTTCCAGAATTTTTCACAATTTTTCATAATTGTTCAGAATTTCTCAGAATTTTTCATCGTTGCTGAATTTAATAATAAATTAATACTTAAAAATGATTAATTGCTCAAATGTAAATTATAATTTATATTAACTCGTCAATTTCGATGATGAAATTGTGTCTTTGACTGAAGTTTTGTCAATTACCGGACATTTGTTCCAACTGACCAATGAATTGTTTTTTTTTCGATTTTTTAAATTTAATTAATAACTTGATTTATTTAATTTAATCGAATTATTTGAGGTATTCATTAAATTTAATTCATAATGTTTTCTAAATTCAATTCTAAAATCATCTAAATTTTATATATCTCAAAAATTCTAAAGATTTCGAAATTCTTTTTATTCATCCTCAAATTCATTTTGAAACTCCTCAAAATCTTTTGAAGAATTCTCAAAATCATTAAAAAAATCAACTAAATTATTTTCAAAATCTCCTAAATCATTTTATTAATCTACAAAATCATTTTTAAAATCTACAAAATAGAAAAAATCCTCAAAATCATAAAAAAATCATATACAGATACTTGCTGTTTTTTTGCTAAAAATCAATGGAAAAATGGAGAAAAAAAAACCCTCAAAATCTTTTGAAAAAAATTCTCAAAATCTTCTAAAAAATCTACAAAATAAAAAAAAACTCAAAATCATTTTAAAAAATCATAGACAGATATTTGCTATTTTTTTTGTTGCGAAAAATCAATTGAAAAATGGAATTCGTAATTTCAATTCGAAACAAATTCGTGTCGAGCTCGTCTTCCATGGGTATTGATTTTCCGTATTCTCGAAGCTAATAATCAGTTGGGCGTACAAACCAAAGACGAAGAACGGAGGAAAAAAAAAAAGAAAATGGCAAAGAGTACTCGCGAGCTGCTGACGTAGCATTGGCTGGAAAACTGGAGAAAGTAATTCCAGCGGACACGTAGACTCGACCAGCCTCTTTCGTGTTTCACAAACACTCGTCATCTGGGAATCTGGGAGGGTCGAATCTCGTCTTCATTGGTAATTGTTGGCGCCCGAAAAAAAATGGTCGAGGGCGGCTCCTAGCGGCGATTCCTTGAACTAGGTTTTGCGAGCTGGAGGGGTTCTAATAAATGTCCCTTGCGCGCGGTCTGCAAGGGTACAAATCGCCCGGAACCGCAGACACAATGCTTGGTAATGGTGACCAACGGTTCCGGTCTCGGCTGTTACTTCCACATCCCTGTCTTTCTCGCACACCTATCACGTGACAAACTGGAACACCCAACACGCAGACTTTAACCCCTTTTTTTTCAAACTTGAATATATTCGTTATGTAATCGAAAAAAATGTCAATTCATATAAAATATCATCTAAAATCTCATCCAAATCAAATTTAACTTTAAACTCAAAATGCAAACTTCAAACGAAAATTCAAACTTCAAACTTCAAACTTAAATATTCATTATTTACTCTAAAAAAATTTTAATTCATATAAACTATCATCTAAAATCTGATCCACATCAAATTGAACTTTAAATTTAATTTCTTTATTAGGTATTCATTTAAAAAATTGATATTTTTAATAAATGAATTTAATTAAATAAATATTTAATTGGGATTCAATTGATATAAAATACTTGAGTAATAATTATGAATCTAATTAATTAATTATTTTATAATAATTTGATCGAATTTATTGTTATAATAATTATTATTGTTTTTAATAATATTATCATTGAACATTTTGAGGGAGCATGTACGTAAGGGTTTCGAGAACCTGGAATTTTAAGGACAGATATGAACAATTTGCAGATGGAAAAATTATTTGATAATTTATATAAATTGTGTAACAAAAATGTATTTACCAAAATGAATGTTCAACTTTTCTCTTCTTTATTCAGTAAATAATCAATATATCAATGAAATTTGATAAAATGAGTAAATCTAAAAAACATTGCAATACTTTTACAAGATGTTATATAACTAAATAATGTAGTGTGAATAATTTATCGTATATTTCAATTCAATTTTTAATATTGAATATTTTTATTTAAAAAATGATTGAGTTGAAGTATTTAATGTTTCAATTAAAAAATACTGGAATTACAATATTTAATGTTTCAATAAAAAAATAATGGAATTACAATATTTAATGTTTCAATTACACAATAATTCAATAAAAATATTCAATCTTTCATTTGAAAAATAATTGACTGACATATTTAACATTTCAATTAAAAAATAATTGAATGAAAATATTCAATATTTCATTTAACAAATAATTGAATAAAAATATTCAATTTTTCATTTAACAAATAATTGAATCGACATATTTAATCTTTCAATTCCATTTTTTTTTTTCATACTTGAACTCGCTCAAATCTGTCCTCAAAATCAACCCAAACAAACCCAAATATTCACGTATATTCAGGGACCTCTCACGCCAACAATATGATTGTGGTCTCCACGAGTCTGACATTCGTTACGTTTCCCGAGTTCTCGTATATTTAGTGTGATTCGATGCACGAATAGCTAAATGGGCAAACGACCTTGATTAATCGCACATCCGGTTATTTGTACGCGTAAATGCCTGCGTAGAATGTGCCACACAACGATCAAAAGCTAATTCCAGTGGTCAAGCGTGCCTGCTACTTTAATAGCTGAGGTATTGAATGAATTTATCAAATCACTGATCGAGGAGGACAAGGTAAAACCTGACGTTTATTTGACAGGTCTTGATTGGCAGGTCCTTCGGGCGTCTCAGCTATCCAAACGTTTCCAATTACCAACCAAGTCAGGATTAAAAAAAAAATGATTTAATTATATGAGTTGAAAAAGTATAGAATAAATTGGAATATAAATAAAGGATTGAAGTAAAGACTTAAAATCCACAAACTACAAAACTAAATACTAAAAAAGTAAAAAATGAAAAATGAAAAATGAAAAACTAAAAAACTAAAGACTGAAAATTAAAAGATAGAAAACTAAAAAACTAAAACCTAAAAAATGAAAAACTAGAAAACGAAAAACTCAAAACTAGAAGATAGAAAACTAAAAAACTAAAACCCAAAAAATGAAAAACTAAAAAACTAAAGACTAAAAACTAATAGATAGTAAACTAAAAAATTAAGAAGTATAAAACTAGAAAACTAAAAACTAAACTTAACTTACCAACCAAGTCCAAATATTAAAAAATGATTTAATGAATTAAGTAGAAAGGTAAAGAATAAATTGAAAAACAAATAAAGGATTTAAGTAAAACCGAAACTAAAAGCTATAAAACCACAAACTACAAAACTGCACAGTAAAAAACTAAAACCTGAAAAATTAAAAACTAGAAAACCGAGAACGAGAAAACTAAAAACTAGAAAACTACGAACTAGAAACCTAAAAACTAGAAAACTAAAAACTAGAAAACTAAAAACCAGAAAACTAAAAAACTAAAAACTAGAAAACTAGAAAACTAGAAAACTAAAAACTAGAAATCCAAAACCTACAAAACAAAAAACTAAAAATCCAAAACTACAAATCCAAAAACTAGAAAACCAAAAACAAAAAATTTCGAAACCACAAATCTCAAAAGCTAACACCATAAATCCCCAAAAAACCTAAAAACCCAAGAACTCAAAATCCAAACAAAAAAAGAAAATCCCAAAAAAAGGTACTTCCCCTAAATCCTGAGTAGGCCGAAGCACCGAGTGATTTTCGAAAACGTTACCAGGATGCCTGGGCCCTCAATATTAATTAAAAGCTTCCAAAGCTAATGGACTTGATCATCTGAAGGCAAATTGCGATATTTCATGCTGCCTGATATTCTTCTTTATGTACGAAAGTACACGAGGTATATATAATAATAATGGGTGCTCGAATATGAGTCTGAGCACATTGACAGTCGAGAAGAGTAGAGCTGTGTAAAGGATTCATGTCCTGGTGGGCTTTAAGGGGGAGGGGGAGATCGTCTCGTATTCCCTTTGAATTTCATGCCATACTGGGAAGGCTCCTTCGCTTCGACGTCCTTTTCCAAACTTGTCTATGTATATAGGAAAGTTGATAAACTTCGCAAATTCTCTCTCTCTCTCTCTCTCTTTTGGCTGGACCATACGTTGCATTGACGTTCTTCCAAAGTAGGATGAAAGTACAGAGAGACAGAGCCTGCCTCTAATGAGATGAGTGTTTCTATGAAGATATGAAATATATATTCAAAGTTCCCATTCCAATTTTCATTCTCTCCCAACCTCTCGAATCCTCGACGTTATTCATTCCTTTTGTTCTAGTCGAGTGCCCTGTAACGACATTTCGACTGATGTCGTTTTCGACGACCCAATCATCGTTATTTCCAATGATTCCTAAAAGCTCGAAATTCTGTGAGCCAGGATTTAGTCCCTAAATTATTTTGTTTTGAGAAATTGGGGAATTTAAGGGTTGAGTGGACGAGTTATTAATTTTTGAACAGCTGATTCGTAATTATAAGTTTCAATTCGTAACATAACTAATAAAAATAATAATAATACTTATTTGGTTTGTTAACAATAATTTTAAGTTTATTTTATTTAACTAGTGATTTAATTTAGTTTAGTTATTTTATACTAGTTATTTAGTTTAGTTTACTTAGTTAATTCAGTGTAGTTTATTTAGTTAACTAAAGTAAATTAAACTTAAATTAACTAAAGATTTAATTAGTCAACAATAAATTAAAGTTAGTTAATAATAATAATAATAGTTAGTTAATAAAAGGTACTACGAAGTTATTAATAGTAGTTGGTATAATAATAATGATGATGATCATCATAGTATAATGTATTATTTAATATATTATATTATTATATTTTTAATTAATATTATTCATTAATATTTTGATATATATTATTTATAGTATTATATAATAATAACAGCTATTATTATTATCTATTATTATACAATACTATAAATAATATATTTCAAAATATTAATGAATAATAGTAATTAAAAATATAATAAAATAAAATAATAATTAATACATTATATTATTATCATCATCATCACCATCATTATCATTATTGTTATTATTATTGCAACAATAACAATAATATCGTTATAATAACCAAAAAAAAAATAATCCTATCTATTTTTGATTAAAAAAGCGAGAAAAGTATTTCTCCCTTTTTCAAAATTTTTTCGATGCTTGAAAACGAAAAAGTGACCAAAATATAAACGAAAAAAAAAAGAGAAGACAAGTTGTTACCTCACTCCACGAGGTCGTTGAGGTTCACGAGGGGATAAATCGGTAGTCCACATGAAAAAAAGAAAAATGAAAAAAAAAAAGGGCAAAAAATTGGCATGGCAGACAGAGTTCGTTAGTCGTTAGTGACTAATCCGGTACTGGGGGGGGATACAGTCGCAAGGCCCTCTCACGAATCCTGGCATATTCAAATACACGGAAAACATCGGATTCGCGGAGCATTGAAGTCCCAGTAATCGAAGGGTGGACAGGTTCGAACAACGACTAAAGAGGGCTCAAGAGTCGAGGACAAAAACACGTTAAATAAAATACAACCCGGTAGATTATACGTATATAAATATATTTGAGAGTTAAAAGTTTAGGGGTCGAAACCCCCTCAAGCCCCCGGAGCCCTCAAGTTGACCCTTCATGCATTCGCACAAACAGGAAACACTGGGGGAAATCCAGGGAGATTCCCCAGGCTTCTCTTGATTCGAGTGGGCACGTGATAAAAATGACAATGATGAGTTAATGCAATAACAGTGTTGGAACTCCGATCCACAACCCTCGTCCAACCAGTATGGGGAATTCTCACTCTAGTGGAATTTTTTTTTACAACCACCATTTTGTTATCCTTGTCAACAACGAAATATTTTCGTTATCACTCTAGGTATAAGAGTCTTCCATACTGATATCCACTTGCTTCTGGATGTCACAGCTCGATATGGTTGATCGACATTTTTTTTATTTCGTATAGATCACTTTTTTTAATTAAGTTTCTATTTATCTATTTTTTTCTATATATTTTTATATAGAAAAATTATATTTATATTAATTATTATTAATATTAATATTAATATTAGAAATATAATTAAATTTATATTCTATCTTTTATTTTTTTTATATATTTTTCTATTTTTCTATTTTTCTGAGTTTCTATTTTTATTAAGTTTTATTAAGTTTTATTGAGCTATTGATTTTTAGAAACCGTATTTTTTTTTTGAATCTGTGTTATTTTTCAAACTTTCATTTCTTTTCAAAACCTTAATTTTATCTAAAAGATTACCGTTTCCAAAATTTTTTTTATTTTTCAGACCTTTGTTTTCAAAAGCCTTTTTTTCGGTAGACTTCTGAAAAGGTCTTCCTAGACGATCGCTAAAACGATTTTCGGCGATTAAAAAATTTATTTTGTTTTCATTTTATTTTGTATGTTTTCGTTTTTATTTTGTATTTTTATGTCTTTTTTAAAGTTTTGGTTTGTTTGGGTTTGCTTATGTTTCTATTGCGCCTTTTTTTCCAAGTTTACATTTTCGAAAACCTTTATTGTTTTCTAAACCTTTTGTTTTCATTTAATTTTGTATTTTTTTCGTATTCATTTTGTATTTTTATTTATTTTTGTTTGAGTTTGGGTTTGTTTAGGTTAGTTTACATTTCTATTGTGCCTTTTTTTCTAAGCTTCTATTTTTCGAAAACCTTTATTATTTTCCAAACATTTTTTTTCATTTTTGTATTTTTTTTGTTTGAGTTTGGATTTGTTTGGGTTTGTTTTTATTTATATTCTGCCTTATTTTTTCCAAGCTTCTACATTCAAAAACCTTTATTATTTTCCGAACTCTTTTTTTTCAAAACCCTTATTTCTCTCCCAATTTAAATTTTTCGAAATCTTTGATTCCAATGAAGTAAAAAATTGTCATCAGTCTGTCTGAATCAACCCATGTATCAACTCGTATTTTTTTTTCGAGCTTACAGCAGAGTCAGACGAGCCAATAATTGACCCTTTCATCTAGGGAAAACAAACAGTCATTGACATGCCTGTATTCTACTCTAACGAATTTACTTCACCAGAAATAAGTGCCAATGACTGTTGGCTGGTTAATAATTGTATCGGGAAGTCCGAGAAAGGGATGAGGGCCGTTCGTTGGAGCGTTTTGCAATTCGTCGAACATCAACCCCGAGGCTCGAAACCGACCGTTGGACGGCGTGAACTCACTCTATTGCCGAGGCCTATGGATCCGCGAAATGAAAGAGGGAACGGAGGGACAGAAGCGTTTTGACTGTAAGCGAAAAGCTTATGGTCATTGGAAAAGAGGAAGGGTGATATCGTTCTCTTTCCATGTATTTGTCGACCACCCCCATCCTTCTAGCCCTTTCCAACCCTTTCCAACCCTTTTCAACCCTTTCCAACCCTTCCTCTTTTCCTCTTACTGCTGAGTTCGTTATCCAGGAATGGACGATGAAACGACCAGTGGAATCAACCGGAAACAGGAAAAAACTCGTTTTTTTTTAATGATTTTCGAAAGATTTTTGGATTTTCAACCCCCAAGTGGTTAAAAAAGGGATGAAGTTTGGATGTAGATTTTTTTGGTGAGTGGAAGGTGGCAGCTTGGGACATTTAGTTATTTGTAGATTTGAAAAAATGTATATTCTGACTGATAGAACCCAAACAAACAGAAACTGAAGGTTCTGGAGTCTTGGGATTTGGAGGAGAGCTTTTGTATGATTTTCCTTACAGAAAATAGGAATTTTATGCTTTTTTTTATAAGGGGAGCTTTTTTGTGATTTTTCTTACAAAAGATAAGCTTTTTATGATTTTTCTTACAAGGGGAGCTTTTTTATGATATTTTTAGCGGGGGGTATTTTTATGATTTTTATCAGGGGAGCTTTTTATGATTTTTATCGAGAAGCTTTCTTATGATTTTTTATCGGGGAGATTTTTTATGAATTTTTATCAGGAGAGCCTTTTTTGATTTTTTATCAGGAAGATTTTATGAAATTTTATCGGGAAGATGTTTTATGATTTTATGATTTTTTATCAGGGGAGTTTTTTCTGATGTTTATCGGGGAGATTTTTATGATTTTTTATCGGGGAGATTTTTTATACATTTTTATCAGGGGAGCTTTTTATGATTTTTTATCAGGGAGATTTTATGAATTTTTATCAGAAAGATATTTGATGATTTTATGATTTTTTATCAGGGGAGTTTTTTCTGATGATTATCGGGGAGATTTTTATGATTTCTTATCAGGGGAGAATTTTATGATTTTTATCAGGGCAGCTTTTTGGGATTTTTATCAGGGGCGTATTTTTATGAATTTTAAGAGACGGTGCTTTTTTATTATTCAAATGAAGGGAGTTTTTTTAAATAATTTTTCATAAGGAGAGCTTGTTCTGATTTTTATTTGGGGGAGTTTTTATGATTTCTATGTGGGGAGCTTTTGTACGATTTTCATGAAGGCAACTTCCGAAAAAAATTTACGAGTGGAGCTTTTTTGTGCTTTTTATGAGGTGAGCTTTTTTGTGATGTTTACAAATGTAGCTTTTTTATTATTTTCATAAGGGAAGCGTTCCATTATTAATCCAGAACGAACAGTGGACAATCCAGTAATATTTTCCAATATTCGTTAATGCAAAATCAATATCTACATTCCAGTAAGTAAACCCAGTCAATTAACAATTACAGAGTTCATTATAGGAGTGTAGATTACTAAGTGTTTCTCCAATAGTGAAGAGGTCTTTATCCAGGACTTCATACGTGTTCCATCAAGAATAGTACTTGCGCTTTAAGGGGGGTTTAAGGGGGTTCACGAAAGCATCGAAATAATTAGAGAAGGCTCCCTCTCAGTTTGCTGGTGTTAATCAAGGGATCTTCTTCATTGGTGGGATCAGAAGCCAAGTTGATCAAAAATTCACAATCCTCCAAATTGCCAACCCCCCCATCTCCTCCACATCTTCCCTTAAGTCTTCGCTGCTTTCCATCCGCGCAATAATTCAAGAATGGAGGTTATGCGTTTCAGAGATGATTGGTGATCGCCCAGGGATGACGTTGGTCAATAGTGGTCCCAGGGGATTTCGTAAGTACGGGGAATAATTAGAGGATCCACTTCGGAACTTTGAAACCATTATTCTCTGAAACGGCTGAACCGATCGGTACGAAATTTGTTGTGTGCATTCAGGATGATGGCACCAAGGGTCTCCTACTCGTCATTTTGGATAAAAATGTTTT
>JAPYZJ010000702.1:0-70795 GCA_030522765.1 Ophioninae sp. B BG-2022a
TATATATATATATATATAGAAAGCCGAAAACACGCGCATACGCGTATGTGTATAGAAAGATTGGAGAAAGACGAAATACGATATCATGAAATTATTATTCTTTGTTACTTCTTTATAATTAAAAAAATAAAAAGGATACTATTAAATAAGAAGAGAAGAGAGAGAGGGGGCGAGAGAGGGAGAGGGCGCGAGCGAAGTCGATTATTTGTATATTGGAAGCAACCGCCATTTGCGTTACGCTTTGTTGTTGTTCACCGTGTGTGTGAGATTCGGTCCTTTTGGAGACAAGGACAAAAGTACCATTTTATCACAGATGTTCGCTCTCTTTTTCTCGCTCGCTGTCTCGGTCCTCGTGACTCGACATTTTTCAAGGTCACTATATGTTTGTGTCTAACATCGTCCAGAGTACTGAGCAGAATTACGGGAGTACGGGAGAGAGAGAGAGAGGAGGGAGAAAAAGGTGGAGAGTAGAAATCGGATGCCACGAGGAATAGGATAAAAAAATTTAACGACATTTAGATCGCTACCAGTATTTTTTTATTATCTGAACTTTAGTGATGCTCCTGATACTTTCTTTTTCAACTTCTCGATTAATATCCAAGGCGAGTACATTATTGATCGATTAGCTGTTTTATTTAACGTTCAACCGTGCACTTCGTCACACGAGTAAAAAATAATCGCAAGGGATACCGAAAATTTGAAAAATACTTTTTATTCGATAAGCCAAAAAGTCTCGGGGCAAGGGGACTGTCTCTCTACGAGCTACCCTGTCTACGTATATACACTTAACATCCATTTATCCATCCAGTTTGGTTAGATTCGATCTTTCACCAGTTATCAACCGATCTAACCTCTATTCATTCGTTTCGCAGTATTTTTCCGGACCGCAAACTTCTCGTTAAGTTTTCGTCCGTCATGGCATCCGAATTTGTCGCTTACATTTTTGCACTCCACGGAAGTAACGGGAATAACGTTCGGATAACGCTCGCACTATTTATTCTCTGTTGTATGCGTCAGCGGTACAAAAATCCGGCATCTCGAAATACGAATAATCGTTCGGGGCGCGCGCATGCGCGTTCATCCCCCCCTCTCTCTGCGCGCGACACTTACCAAATATATAAACGATGAGATTCGGCCTAAATATGTGTGTGTCGTCGTTTGGCCATTCTCGCCGCGCGTCTGTGTATATATATATGTACTTTATTAAAAAACTAAAAAAAACAAACAAAAAACATCCGTGCGAATCAGAAACAATTTGGAAAAGGAAGTATATTTATATACATATTGTAACATTACTACAGAGTAAACGAAAAGAGTCTTTTAAAAATCTAACTTGGTGTAGCTGAGGGATTAGAGCGGCCAACTAGAAATCCGGAAGATACCGAGATCGAATCTCGGCCGAAAAAAACGGGCTCGCATTTTTATCAGATATTTCACTAGATTTCTTTCCGCAGTTACAATATGTGTATAAAAATGACTGTCGGGTGGAAAAAAGTCGTGTGCATCCCGAAGTTGAAGAATTAAAGAAATACACCATTCCCCACAATCGCGCGCATTATTGCAAAATGATGAGTGTCAGCAGAGAGAGAGCGTATATACAAGTAGGTAGATATGTACATAGTGATATATATATATATGTGTGTGTGTGTTACACCGCGGCATTTTGGCAAACGCATATACGAGTTTTATTCGCAAAGATATATATATATATACATATATATATATATACACGAAAAGATAAACCGCCGTAGTATAACTGCATGTATACAATGTACATAACACGTAAACCGAAAAACTCAAACACACCCCAAACACGAAACACACACACACACACACGTCTGTACTATAATAGTCTATAATTTTTCATACTGTTGTACGAATTTTTAAGTTTATATCAAGTGTTTTGTGTATCGATAAGTGAGCGAGAGAGAGAGAGAGAGAGAGAAAATGTAGAGGAAGAATAATGGCGTGGGAATATTGGCCATAAAGTAAAAACATTAGAACCGGCGTCTCCTTTACAGTTAATTTATTGCTTATTCGGCAGATTTCGCCGAATAAATAATCGTTTGTTGTATGCTGTAATAACAATATACATGTTACAGTCTTTAACGTGGATCGGGTGGGCGCGTTGGTGCGGAGGAGCCGCTTTAAAAAGGCGATTACGTATCGCGTCTCTGATCAGGACCCGACGAATAAAAAATAACGCTCGCGCTCGTGTCATTTTTTTTCTTTTTTTTTCGGTACAAAAATAGAAGGTTGCGGGAACGGGGTTAAAGGGGAGAAGGGAGGGAGCGAGAGAAATGAAGAAATGTGTGAGGAAAATAGTGAGAGGAATGCCGAACGAGTTCGCTCTCCGTCGTTCCCTCTTCCTTTCTCTCCATATATATTTGTCTCTCTCTCTCTTTTTCTCTGTCTCGCTTCCCTCGCGCTCCACTCATCGCGGAGTCGCTCTAAGCCGTCGTTGTCTCATCCTCGTGAATCTTGAGATAGTGTATCTTGAGAGCCTTGTAATTGGGATAAGTGATACCGCATACGGGACACTGTCTACCGTTGGCTCCCATAACGACGTATTTGTCGAGGTCCATCTTCTTGCAGAGCGTCATTTTGTCGTAACCGGAGATACGACTGGCTCGATGAGCGGCGAGAATATGTTCGGCCATAGCGCTTGGATTGAGGGTGTGGCGGGGGCACAGAGCGCAGGTGTAAACGACATTGAGGTGGGTCTTTTCGTGATTGATCTTGGCGAGACGAGACTCGAAGGTACGTTTGCATCCTTCGACGTCGCATCGAAGTTCCTGCTGATGATTCTGTTGGTACTGAAGATTCTGATGATACTGCTCGCTTCGATTTTCGCTATTCGACCTCCCGTGTACCTTCGTAAAGTGCTGCCTCATGTTGGCCACATTACTGAATAATTTGGGACACATGGTGCACGAGACCCGTCGGGTTGGCGGTGGTGAAGGTGATCTCGTTGATTCGCCAAGCATCGCCTCGGTGTTGTTTATCTTGTGGACGATGCGGGCATGCTTCGCGAGTGCCCTCACGTCCGCCTGTATTTTACCGCAGAGATGACAAGCCAGAGACTTCTTCGAGTCCCGGGGGGTGAATGGAACTAGTGGAGGTGGTGAAGATGGGGGTGAATCGTAGCGCGTCGTTTCGCAACGACCGGGATGTGCGGACGTTCGGTGTTTCGCCATGATCGCCCTACTGGCGAATACCTTGCGACAAACGTCGCACGTGAAACCCGTAGCTAGAGGTCCTCCCTTCCTGCCGCGTCCACTCTCGAGCATCCAACTACCGATAGTGTGACGCTTCTTGTGCTTCCGCAGATTACCGATCGAACTGTAATACTTGCCGCACTGATCGCATCTCACCGGTATCTCGGGCTCGCGTTTCTCACGCCTAACGTTGCTCAATATTGGATTTTGCTCGTGCCACTCGAGATGACTACGCAGACTCTCCTCATCGGGTAGCACGTTCGTGCACAGCTCGCATCGCAATTCGTCCGTTGTGAATGGCTTCTCTGGCTTCGCCCGGGAGCAATGCACGTCCCACAAGTGACGACCGAGATCGGTGACGTTCTCGAATCGAACGTCGCACACTTGACACTGAAGGGATTCCCGCGATCGACCACCAGCGTTCACCGGAACTCCACTTTCGCCACCATTGGGGAAAGACTTTCTCGCTCTTGGCGAAGACAACGATCCGGCGAACGAACTATCCTGGTTGTTTCTCGTTTGATCCTCGCTCGATCGACCGGTCATACCACCGATACTCAGTCGCGAATTCACCCGGAAATGATGACCCCGATGAATCTTGAGGGATGTCTCGCTGGCGAAACACTTGCCGCATATGTAGCAAGCGAATCGATCCTCACCGTTCGTACCGTGGACAGCCCGACGATGGATGAGAAGCTCTTGTCGGTTCTCAAAGATCAATGGACACAAGGGACAAATCTCGACCCTCTCGGCCTCCCGTGGATGCTCCGTTTCAACATGCTTCGACCACTCTTCCTCGAGCACGAAAGTTTTCGCGCAAGTGAAACAACTGTAACGCCCGACTCCGTCCTCGTGCACGGTACGCGCGTGACGTCGCAATTTCGTGTGATTGGCGAACACCTTTCCGCACTCTTGGCACTCGACGTCGTTGCTACCACCGGGATCAGTTTTTATTGGGTAACGTCCGTTTTCCCGGGCTCCTCGCCTTTCGGCCTCCTGCCGCGCGGCCGTTGTTGATTCCTCCTCGACTAACCTTGTCCGAGCTTTCGAATACGATAATTCACCCGTCGAGTTCTTGGTCCACCTTCTTTGCGTCGCCTCCAATGTTTCGTTGTTCCAAAGTTCCATCCCGTGGGATCCTCGAGCTTCGTTTTCCCGTGAATTCTCCACTGCGTAATGTTGCCGATAATGGGACAAGAAATGATCGACCGGAAACTTGGAGCCGCAACGATGACACGCGATTTGACGTTTCCCGTGGGCCTGGTTAATATGTGTCTGAAATTTGTTGAAAGCGAGAAAGGTGAGACCGCAATCGACGCATCGATAACATATTCGCTTCTCGGCTGGCAATGTTTTGCACAAGGCAACGTGTTTCATCTTGTTCTGCTTGTAACGGTATATCATTCCGCAATCAAGGCACTCGTGGTTATGAGCGGGATCGCCGTTCTTGTAAGGCGCTGGAATCGCGCGATCGCGAGAAAGTTTGCGTCTCTTGGCGACGGAGACCGGATATTGTGGCGGCGGCGGTGGCGGTCCAGCCGTCAATTGTTCGTACTGCTTGTCCGAGTGCCTGGACAAATGGCTAAGCAAATCTTTTCTGTTGGCCAATGATCTCAGACACATGTTGCACGTAAAGTACCTTTCCATGCCGTGCTCCGGCACCACAAGGGCTATCTTCATTGCGCACTCGAACGACGCACCGCAGTGTAACTTGTACACTGAACGATCACCGAACTCGGTGAGACACGCGATGCACGTGTACGGTCTGAGATCGGGCATGTGCTGGCGTATGTGATTGAGTGTCGTTCGGCGATCGGCAAAGCACAGACCGCACGTGTAACACGAGAATGTTTTCAATTGACTTATAATGTTGCGCTGGACAGGTGTGAGAGGAGCATCCTTTTCAAGACTTATCAGCTCCTCCTCTACATCCTCGACGTGCTCTATGTCGTCCGCCCTCGCCATCTCCACAGCTTTTCGCTTTTTGTCGTTGCTTTCCGTCGACAGCGATACGAGGGGTTCGAGAACCGACGCTTCCGGACCCACCTCAAGGTCGCCGCTGTGAAAGCGTTCGGTGTGCTTGGCGTAACTCCACTTGGAGTGAAGGTATATCTGGCAGTGATAACATCTCTGTTTGTAGCGACGAGAACCTCTGAAGTGAGTCTGCGCCCCGCGTCGACCTCGCTTCTTTCTACGCCTGACAGCCACGGCTGACTTTTCGGTCGGATCAACCTCCCGTTCATCACCCTCCTCCTCCCTGTGACTGCTGAGGGCCATAGGATTCAATAGCAGCTGTGAACCATCGGCCGACTCGACACACGGCGCTTTTGCATCCTCCTCGACTTCTTTCTTTATACGTCTCTCTCGAATCGCTTCCTCCTCGTCTTCGTCGGTCAAGTCTGCCGTCTCCAGGTGATTCGAAACTTCCTCGTAGTCGGGTGGCTCCGCCTTGATGTTGGTAACCTGTTTGTACAAATATCAAAAGGCAATGACACGTTTTTAGTCCTCGAGCCACCCGGCACTTTTCCCCCTCGGTGATTCACTTACCCCATCTGTCAGAGGCTCTGCCAGACATTGCTTTAGCTTTTCCTGAGAGCGCAAACAGTATTCCTTGTAGGCGTACCACTCGTCAACTCTTTTGGAACAATCGGAGCACACGGATGTGGACACTCGGTCGCTGACCAGAATCTGCAACGCGATTGCAAGGCGCGTACATTACGCGAAAGAACCGACACGATCGTCTGGGCGCTCGGACGAAACACACGCACCTCGATTGACAGGCATGTCTGTATTTTGGTGGCCAACGTAACTCCGGCGATTTCTTCGTCGGCAAATACCGACGATTTTGGCTCCTCCGCCGAGAGACAAAGTCGGCACACGTTTCCAACATTTCGCGGCTCGATTATTTCGTTCATTCTCGACCCTCCTCCACTCCCCCGGTGTCGACGGCCCACCGTGAAGTCTCGTACTCTCGCGCCCTCGGTAATCTCAGACAATATCTTCTTCTAATCTCGTTACGAGACACGGCTTTTAGGACCGCGTCTCGCGCGTTATATCTATTTACCGCACCAGCGATAGGTTAGATATAAACCGAGACTGTGCCAGAGTGTATACGCCACATCCTTGTCGGATACGAGTCGTGCACTTTACGCCGTGAGAGGGACTCTTCGACAAGTCTGAATACCTATGGTGGGGCGGACTCGGTTAACGAAGCGTATTTTCTAAGTTGTCAAAGTGACGACTGGTGTCGCTACGTTCTAGTGGTAGTGTGCGATAGAAATATTCTGGAAGAAATCATACAGCGATATCAGGAGGAGGGATACGAAGGACTATTCCTATACCTCATGCCAACGACAGTGCCGATAAAAGTGCACGGGAGTAATCCGACACTGCCTCTTTCGGCTTCTGTGCACCTGACGGAACCACGATTTCAACAAAAATTCTATGAATTCGGTTGTTTGTTTTTCCGTAAGCATTTGGCAAACTAAGAGCGTGTTTTTGTTAAGGTTGATAACTATTGCTGATAGAAATATATGACCTGATTCTATGTTGTTTGGTCTTTGTATCTGCCGGACAATGCTTCCTGTCGTGTCGATGTTTATTACAGATCATTTTTGCAGACTGCAGTACTCGTTGTATGCATGCAGCAGGGGAGATGTCATGTAGAAGACAAATAGAGGACTGGACCCAACTGCTCGGATTGATCCAGTGTATGGTGGGGTTGACGTAAGATTTTCAATGGTCCGTATTATATCCCGACCATCCTGTGGATTTACATCGAAGTGGACATCGAGGTACTCCTTTTTTGCTTGATGTAGAACACTCGGCTTATGTAGATTGGGTGGCTCGATCTCTCCGATCTCCCCAATTACCCTCGCCATCCTCTTGCGATAGTTAGAACAGCCTTCGAGTGCGATGTCCTTACCAATTGCCTTCTGTTTTGCGACACGGAGAGGACATTTCACAGTCTCGTGAGTGTCTAGTGGAGTGTCGCGGGTCATGACTTTCATTTCTAAACATTCTCCAATGTCTGGCTGTTTTTCTACGAAACCGAAAAATGGGTTTGAGCAGTTGGTGCTCTTACACTGCCCATAAATTCTTAAATAATTTATACCGTCACCTGTTGGATACATTTTGGCTCTCTTAAAGACATATGCGCATGGCAAACAGTACCGTTTGCAGAACGCATCAGAAATGACGTCCGTCCACTCGTTCGGTGTGAGCACATCGTAAGCTCGTTTTTCTTTTCCATACTGCCTGCTTGAGGTCGGCTTAATTTGGTTCCACAGTACTGCGTTGACGCTGATATTAAAGCAGGTTTTGATCGACTTCAACTCTGGTTGTTCCACGACACTGTATTCCAGATCAGTGGTGTCTGAGTGCTCGAACTCGCTGTCACTGAGGTTGGACAAATCAGCAATGTTCGGAATTTTCGGAACGACGATCTTTTATTTGCACGTGCTGTAGATAAGATTCCGCGTCTGTCTTCCCAAACAGCAATATATACGTCGTGAGCTTTCCATTTTGACTCCAGTTCTTCACTAATTTTCGTATGAATTGCCGAAGTATACGAATCTTGGAATCATCGGTGAGTAACCATTTCCACCCGCAAAAAAGTCTTTAACATCGAAACCTTTTTTTTCCGCCCCCCAAGATCGATTTTTGGACTAAAAAGTTATTTTTCTTTGCAGACTACATTTGCACGTTCACGCGGGACAAGAAATTGGAAACTATGGCGAAGAAGTCCGGGATATTGGGTGGCCAGGGAAAAATGCCGACGATTGTATCGCCGGAGGAGTACATAGCGAAATTTATCGCGGCGATGAATCGTTATTTCTTGCTGGTTCCCGACCGCTGGACGTGTCTCGGAAGAGGCGTGGAAACGGCAACCTGATAGCCATCACAGTTCTTCCCATTTTTGCTAATTGGGATTTCACACGAAAATTTGGGTCCTCGAGCGAGGTGACCAACTTTCTTTTTCCGTTTCCCGGGAGAAGGGATAGGTACGAAAGCAGGATCAATCGCCGCGACGTCAGTTTTTCATACGAAGACAATTTCTACGAAAGCAACATTCCCAGTTGTTTATTTAATTGTTATAATAACAATGTGATTATATATTCATCATTTCCGGAAAGAAAAACAGCAAATCGTACACTTCGTAAAGTTTTTTAATCTTGTTTCTTTTTACAAAACGTAAGCTTCGTTCCTCCGCGATATTTGTCGCCAATCCAATACGCGCAAATTGATTTTCAAGGGCCACGTTAGCGTCGATTATAACGACGGGATCAAATCCCGGATGATCACCGATCCCGCGAGAGACACCGAAAATTTCTATGAAAGCATCATTATCAATTATTTATTTAGACAATTTTTTTAATAATTATGTACATAAAAAGTATTATTATTAATAATAATAATTACGAAATAATAACGACGAAAATAATGAGTAAAATCTGAGAACCCACCTGTCCGAAACGCGCTCCTAGTCCTTGCGCACAGAAAAGTATCGCTGCGTCTTGGAAAAATATGCTGAGTGCAGTTTGCGAACAACGAAAAATGCCAAAGCATTCGTAAAAAATAAAGTCCGATTCGTTGAGTTTGAGGAAATAGATACTTTTTCCGTCACGACTTCTGGTGACCAATCGCAGCACACCGTTCAGTTCACAATGTCGAGCCGTGATTGGTCGCTAAAAGCCCCAGTGGAAAACGGAACTACTAAGAATTCACCCGTTATTTTTGGCCAATCGAATTCTAATGAGACTGAGGATAATACAGTAGTGTTTACTATTCTGTCCCGGGCGTTTGGCAGTCGGTCACGACATTATCCGAACGCATAATACTTATGGGTCCAAATTGCAGAGTCGTGATTGGTTACTCACCAATGCTTAAATTAAATGGCCGCTTGGCGCTAGTGCGGTGCGGATGGTGCCGCATTATTAACCACTTGATAATCATGACTTTTTCAAAAACGGTTAACTACCAAACGATATAAATGAGCTACCAATCGCTACCTAACGGCCACTCAATGATTCGTAAAAGAAAAAAGTCCGACTCGGGGAGTTTGAGGAAATAGGTACTTTTTCCGTCGCGACTTCTGGCGACCAATGGCAGAACACCGTTCAGTTCACCATGTCGAGCCGTGATTGGTCGCCGGAAGCCCCAGTGGAAACCGGAACTACTAAGAATTCACCGTTATTTTTGGCCAATCGAATTCTAATGAGACTTCATCGACTGCGGAGAATATGGTAGTGTTTGGTATTCTGTCCCGGGCGTTTGGTAGTCGGTCACGACATTATCCGAACGCATAATACTCATGGATCCAAAGTGCAGAGTCGTGATTGGTTACTCACCAATGCTTGAATAAAGTCGCCGCTTGGCGCTAGTGCGGTGCGGAGGGTGCCGCATTATGAACCACTCGATAATCATGATTTTTCCGATTAACTACCAACGGTTAACTACCAAACGATATAAATGCGCTACCAAACGCTACGAAACGGCCTCTCAACGGTTCGTAAAAAAAAAGTCCGATCCGTTGAAGTGGGGGGGGGGGGGGAGGGGCCCGACTTATGAGCCGATATTTAAATTTCGATTTAAAAAAACGGTAAACTACCAAACGATCTTAATGCGCTACCAAACGCTACCAAACGATTAGTAAAAAAAAGCCGATTAATCAAAGTGGTGGGGCTAACTTTGAGGAGGTCTGTGGGTGTACCTATATATAATCTTGCAGTGCCCATGTAACATCATTAATACAGATATCAGGATCATTATACGTCAATAAACTAATAATTATGCCGACAATCGTGGAGGTATGCATAAAAATACAGCGATATAATATCAAATTATGACTTCAACGTTTTACTACGGTAAAAATAGGCCCTAAAGTTGATACATTTTTTGATAAACGGTAATAGCGTGGTGTGTCATCGGTTTTCTTGAGAAAAACAAATCCGAATACTCAGCAATGGGAGAAAAAGTCGGTCAAAAAAGTAACCTGACGCGCGTTTATTCGACTACTCACAGTAAATTACGACTAAATTTGGAATTATCATTTTTGGACACGTTCACACACTCCGCGTCGCGAAGTTTTCGCAAAACAGGAGGAAAAAGTAACCGTGTACATATACGTGTGAGGACTAGTTCGAGCGTTAACAGCCCGAGGGCGTCATGTGTCCGGTGATTAGATGAAAACGCAGCACCGAGTTCGCACTCGGCGCGCGCATCGCGGTCTGGACAAAAACGAGCCAACCTTCTCGAAATTTCCGTAAGGGAAGAAAAAACTTCGTCTCATTAACGAAGGTTAGAAGGAACAACTAAGAATGAATACTCCAGTAATGACGTGATATTTGACGAGCACCGGAGTGGGCCCGCCATTCGCGGGTCTGGCGATCCGTCGCGCCCCATTCGGTGCGTTCGTGCGGAAAAAAAGGTTCCCGCATTCGCCCATCTACCGTGTAGTTTCACGATCGACGGAATTACCGTTCAACCACAAGATGGCGTATACCGTGCGACGCTACTTTTGACGTTAGTGCCGCGAGTGTGTGTTGTTTTTTGCGTTCCCCTTTGCACGGGGCGTTACGGGGTGAGGCGCAGGAAGCGCGAGAAGAAAACGAAGAAGACGCGAAAAACGGAAGAACCCGCGACGGCAACGACGAGAATCGGTGGATAGCGAACGGGATAAAAAAAACGACGAAACGTAAAAAGCACTCCCCCCCCCTTCCGAAAAAACGAAGAAAAAGAGGAAAGATCGGAGCAACGAGGAAGAGAGCGCCGCGTCCTGGAAAGAGAGCCTCCTCCGTGCTTCGGAGTCACTTCGAAGTTTTGCGAGAAGAGCGTGCGCGCGCGCGCACGGCCTGTAACAATCGTAACGTTACGTTTATTCGTTTCGCTCGGTATTTTTTTTTGTTTCTCTTTCCCGTACCGTTCCTTCTCTCGAACGCCGCAGAAGCGTGTGCGCGCGACCGTGGCCCCCGAGTGTAACGTTTTTTTTTGTGGTTGCTTCTCTCGTTTCGACAGAATAAGAAGGGAGAAGCAAAAGAAAAAAAGAACGAAAAGAGTCCCGCATCGGGTTTTTGCGTATACGGGCAGTTCGCACAAGGAACATCGAGTACCACGAGAGAGAGGGAGAGAGAGAGTAAAAGAGAGAGAGAAACGTATATGTGAAATTCATGTACGTGAATACATGTAGGTAAATTATATACACATATACAGGCGCACGGCCGAGGGCACATATATATACGAAGGTAAACGTATGCGTCGACACACGTATACGGGTCGTATATATGTGTGCACGTGTATATACGCGTATACACGGCGGTAGAAGAATGCGATTGTGGTGTTTCACGGTAGCCGGACGCGTCAGCCAATCGTGTTCGAGTTAGCGTTAAAGCCGTGTTAAAGCGGAGGCCGAGATGCGCCCCGATTGGTCAATTTGCGTGGCTAGTATGGGACCGTGATGGAAGAGGAACATGGCTGCGACGCAAGCCGAGAGCCAACAAAACGATGTAAAGCACAGCGATAAAGTGAAATGTACGAAGAAACGTACGCAATTGAGCGTCAATAGCGCGGGTGTTACGATAAAGCAACAGATTGATCAGGAAAAGTGTGACAGAGGTACGAGCAGGGGCGGTGCCCAGCAGCCGCCGCTCAAGTATGTGAATCGCGAGGTGGTGAACTCTTGTTTCGAGATGAGTCAATATCGCGAGGACATTGGCGGACACACCGCTCCTGGCGAGGTCAAGTCACCACGGGAGGTCGCGTTGTCCGGCCAGGACAACACCGCCGGCAAACCCGACCACACCGACCAGAACGTTCACGCGGCCACCCACGCCGCCAATCCATTCGGCCCCGTCGTCACCAGGGACTACGCCGACGATTACCCCAACAAACCCAACGACTATCCCACCAGCAAACAATTGTCCGATTACGCCGGCAAGCAGCAGCATCACTTGCATCAACAGCAACAACAACAGCAACAGCAGCAGCAACAGGATTACAAGGGAAACGAGTTCCCGGTCAAGCAGCAGCAACAGCAGCAGCACGAGTATCATTCCAAGCAGCAGCAACAGCAACAGCTGGCCAACGACAACGAGAGGGTACACCAGACAGACATGGAGGATCATTACGCCGTATCCAAAATCGAGCCGCGTTTGGCTCATATTGGCCCCGGTGGTTTTGGAGCTCAACCTAGATTTCTCTCAGGACAGAGCATTTCGCAGGCAACCGGACCCACTCCGACCCTTAATCAACTGCTACAGGCTACTAGCTCTGTGCATCGCTTTCATCCTAATTATCCAGCTATAGGACCCGAGTCGTATCAACAACCCTGGCCCATGCAGAGACCGCCTGTCGTACCACCTGTCTATCCACAGCCCAGCCAACGACCACCTCAGACGGTACGAAAGACCTTCCAGCTGATTACATTCTTGATACACTCGGGAGGTTAAATACCTAAACCTCCTGTGGCAGGGATCTTTCGGAGCCGTACATGATCGTAGTCAGTGAATTTGGCCCAAATTGGCTTTTGTGTGAAGTTGGGTTCCGTCGGGTTACACCGAGTTTTTGCGGCCTGAATTCTGATCGCGTCAGAGTTTTAGTACTTTTTAACAGTGGCCAACAGGAATAAACAAGTTTTAATGTAGGGTAATCACATCGAGGAATGTTACTACAGGTGACACGAATATTTGGGACATTCGAGTCGGAAAACAAAAACAAACTTTCGGGTTTATCATTCCATGTTTATAAAGACACTTCTTAAGGTTTATTACAAGATCGAAAAGTATCAAGTAGCTCTTCTATTTCAAAGTGCACTCGGAATGGAGCGATATAACTGTAGCTCTCCGTCGAGACATATACTTTCTAATTGAACAATGAAAAATCTAGATCTTTGTGAATATCAGTATAGACTTGTATTTGCTTTGTGACCGAAAGGTCACGCTGCTCGATCTCATCATAGCGAAGTAATTTTAATTGGAATATTATTAGTATTGTAAATATGAACGAAGAAATCTCTGGGCCATATGAATTTATTTTAAGGCTGGAAAATCAAGTCCACGCAATTGTCATAAAGTAGAATTCTATTTGGAATACATTTAATATCATAAATTAAAAATATTGGGTCTATTTGTATTTCTTCGAAATACAAGTTGATCAGCATCAATTAGAGTATCAAAATACAGTGAAGATCAGGAAAGACATTTTAGGATTTTTGGGTTTACGCTGGTCTCAAAGATGGTCCTAAAACATTTACATATTCAAGATCAGGATAAGAGCGATTTAAAGAACGGTCGATGAAAGTTTTCTTCGTGATTGCATTGACATGACCATTATATTTGTTTGCAGGGATCACCAAGGCTACATCCGGGACCTGGTGGACCAAGCTCGCCGACTCCGATGCAATATCAACCGTACACGGCACGTTACTCGTCACCAGCGAGGCCTCACTCGCCTTACAGTCATCATCAGGTGGCGTTTCATTCCTGCATACTTTTATTCACTTACTAAAGCGTATCTCACGTTCCTACCGTTGTCGGAATGAGAGGGAGCAAGAGTTCTGCCCTTTCGGCAGTTTCAACGCATGAAAGTAACTCCCAACCGTTTTTGGAACATTGAAAGAACTGAAATTCAAGGAAAAGAGAATCGTTAAGGATCAAGATATAAAAATTGGAAAACTAAAAAACATTTGAGTTCCCATGCGGTAAACGAAAAAAAAGTGCCGCTACGGAGATACTATGAAAATGGATATCAACTGTTTTTTCGTAAATTTTCAGTTGAACTCTTATGCCGCACAAGCGGGTCATCCCTCGACGTTGTATCCGGAACAACGGGGCTGGAATCAGGCTGGTCCGCCAAATCCGCCGCCCCCGCCGCCGAATCAAGCGAATTCTTCGAGTCAATCGCCACAGCGAGCGCTGTCACAGTCGCCGGCGCCACCACCCTCGGCTTCCCCTCAGCCCCAGCAACCTGGTCAATCGCAGGTACGATTAACCCTGTCTCCGAGGAAGCGGAAGAGAGAAAGAAGGAGACGCAAGACGATCGTCATTATTTTTTGGAATGATGCCCGAAAAATTGCACTCGCCTGCTACGTTGAAGCAAATCTGACGCTATTACTGTTGAGCCATTGTTTTCGAAACGATATGGAGACCAAAAGGGTTTTCGGAAACCCCGAGGGAGAGGGAGGGAGGGAGCTGAAAAATTAAACGTTTTTGTTTTTTCGTCACGTTTGGGCGAGTTTAGGCCAGAAAACAAATCAAATCAATCAAATCAATCGCTTGAAATCAAAACTAAGCTTGACATATTTTGTTTGCAAATTTAATTTATTTGATAAACAATCCCGTCGGTATTACTGAAAAAGTATTGTAAAAGTTCCGGAGGGCCAGATGTAATTTTTTATTTTTGGAGGTTACGAAAATCTCAAGCTGCAGTACAGTTCGATTTTGGAACGAAAAATAAGAAGTTTCGATTGTTGATAACTCTACGTAGTTAGGCTTGCGGCGAGTATCGCGGTTGTCACGTTGGGTCGACTTTTTTTAGTTATTAACAAAAAAGATCGTAGCAGAACTGTCCGTCCCATGGGGATGAAAAAATTGCGAAACATTCTTCCAACACTGCAGATAATTTACGGAGAATCAATTTTGAAAAAAAAAAGAAGAAACAGCCGACGTGTTGAAAAAATAACGTAGAGATAATCAAACGTTTTTTCACTAAGAAAAATCGTAACATTGTCGTTACTTTTTTTGTAATAACAACTATCACGTGGAAACTTCTTAGATTTGATAATTTACCGGAAAAATAGTACTATTGCGTCGCGGCTGAAGTTCATTTTTAATCTGGGGGTTATGAGCATTGGCCTAATTGCAACAGATGGGCCAATTTTACCAAATGTGATTGCGTAATGTTCACCAATGGGAGAACGTAAACAATGAATAAAACATTCATCCGATCATGCGATTAAAAAATCATATTTCGGAGTATCAAACTCCTTCGTCCGAATTTAGATGGAATTGAACGAATATATATATATATTGCCGTACGATTTTCGCGAGTAAAACAATAACTTTACACAATAACGTCGTGCAAACGTATTGTTAACGCATTGGCTTCGGAGTGGAAAAAAAGGAAAGTCGGCTATTTCTTCCTCAACAAAATTCGTCACAGTTCGGTGAATTTGTGGAATTCTCACGAAATATTTGTTAAAAGTTGAGCTTGTGAGGTTTGATTATAAAATGAATCCTGAAAAACAAAATCGATTTTTCGGAGTTATTTCTTTTTTGGAGTATTGTCAACAGACGGAAAGTACAATACGGTCGAAAATTTGATTCAGTTTTCACGTGTGTCTAAAAAACCCATGAAATCGTCGACGCACACATTCTTTCTCTCTTTCTCCGTCTTTTTCGTAATTTGAACTGTTTATTTTTTGCTTTACTCATATGGACCGAAAATTCTAACGTTTCATGATTTTCCAGAATTTTCACAATATGCAACGATCGACGACACCGAATACTCAAGGAATCGATTCCGGGGTGAGTAACAGACCGTTTGGCGTTCCTCGATATCTGCACAGTCTTCCCAAGGAAGAAAATTCTGACTGGTCGAAATTCAGCCCGGCGTAGTTCGTTGGGTTTCGAAAATTGACTTATCGTTTGGGTTTGTTTGGGTTGAGTTCCGAAAGTCCATTATCATCATCATTATCATTTTGGGTTCGGTTTCAAATGTTCAATCGTTATTTGAACTTCATTTTAATCGTCTTGGTTTGGGTTTGGTTTGGTTTTAAATGTTCAACCGTTATTAGAATTTGAATTTAATCGTCTTAGTTTGGGTTCAGTTACGTTTGTTAGGGTTTCTTGGGTGGTTTCGGGTTGTGTGGGCTTTTCATGAAAGAACGCACGCCTGGTTTGGGTCTGATATCGCATAGATAATTCAGTATGTAGTCTGGTTCAGGTTTGATGTGAATGAATTCCTAATTTTGTTTTCTTTCGGCTTGTCATCAAACGCTAACCTGTTTCGGTTTTGTCAAAACATCTGCTGATGAAGATTTTTGGATTTTCGTATGGGAAATCCGAACAAACTGATAATGGCAAACCCAAACAAACTGATGGCAAACGCAACAAATATGATGATGGAAAACCCAAACAAACTGACGATGGAAAACAAATTAGGGATGGAAAACCTAAACAAAGAGGCGATGAAAAATCCCCCCAAAAAATTGCTAAAGTGTGGAAAACCTAAAAAATTCGAAACCAACGGTATCTGATGAGCAAATTGGATGCGGTGAAGAATTCTATCGTTGTTGTCGTGACTTAACGTTCATGCTCGTTTCTCTCCAAATATTTAACTCGAAACAACTATCCGCACGCAGTATTCTTTCGATCTATCATTATTCTTCAAATATTGGATCTAATTATTGTTCGAACGTCAATATTTGACTTGATTGATAGGTAGGCTCGAAGAGACAAATAATTACCTTCTCTCACTCTCTCTCTCTCTCTCTCCCTCTCTCTCTGCCATTCGGCGTCCAATTTCTCTAGGATTATCAATTCTTCTTCCCGTTATCGCGTTCTAACGGTTCTAGGAACAATGAAAGCCACCACCTGGCCGCGGTATCTCCCTTCCATGACTTTAGAATACATACAAAGTATTTCACACGCCCATTTTCCAACGCAATCTCAAACGAATTACCGCTTTTTTCTATTTCTTCGAGTTTTTTTCTTCAAGGTGTCATTAGTGGTTTTTATCTGTCGACCAAGCACCTCCATCATCGAAAAGAGTAAAAACTGCGGGGAAAGAGTGCGGGAGAGAGTCGCTAAGCACTTTCATGGAGGCTGATCAGCAAATGAAAGACAATGCGATAACGAACGTTTTCATAATTCTCGTAAGAAATCTCGAGAATGTAATGTGTTACGTATTTTAATATATTTTTCAGTAGGTATTTTTTAAAAATTAAATGAATAAATATAAAAATAATAATAATAATTTTTAAAAATACAATTTCAAAAATATTTTGCCAGAATGATGACCACGTGTGTGTGTGTATATATATATATATATATATATCAACTTGCGTTGTCATTATTCTGGAAAATATTGAAAATTGTTATTATTATTATTATATTTATTTTATTTTATGCTTATATATATATAATCAAATGAATATATAATCACTATATTGATTAAATTATATATAAATACATATATAATAAATTAATAATACACGTGAAGACATTAAGTTTTAAAAACCGCCTGCTACAGAAATGAAAGCTCAACGCAATTTCTATTCTTTTCATTAGTTCGTTAGTCCCCCTCGGCATTCTCAACGCGTGTTATATTCGCAAAATACCCGGATTTTGTGGTACGCAAAGATGTTTCGCACATAGAGGATACATGTACGGGAAAATTTTCGCCCATCTCCCCCAATCGTCGAAATAAGTGAGTGGAGGTTCGGGGAGGATCGGCGAAGCGGTAATTGTGCAAGAGCGAGGGGGGGGGGGTTGGTTAGAAAATAGAAAAAAAGCGTACCCGTCGCGTGTACATCGAAGAAAAACAGGGCTATGTCGCAATCGGTGGAAATTCTTTCATCGTGTTAACAGGGGTAGGGTTTGGTTTTATAGGATCATAACCTCCCTAATCTCGTGTCGTCGTCCTCGTCGAGGCGATCGACGCGAAACTAGTGAAAAGAGGAGAAAACGTAGGGAAAAACGAAATTTCCAGATAAATAGATAATTCGTATTTGTTGAATAAAACGATTTTTGTCGCGCGGTGCGAAACACACGCGTTTTGCCGGGAGAACGTCGCGTGGAAGGAAAAAAACGATCGGGGAATAAATGAAAAAATGACCCGCGAGATGGCGAGGGTGCGGGAGGGAGATAAAATATCAGAGTGGGGAAAACGGGAAGAAAAGCATAAAAACAGCGAATCCCCTTCAGCACGGCGGATGAGAGAGTGAGTGGGAGAGCGGGAGAGACAGAGAAGTAGCGAGATATCGGTTAGATGGAATTGGTCGCTACAGGGGAAAGCGAGAGGCTGTGTGCGAGATGCGTGTGTCGTTAAACGTCCGAAGAGTGGGAGAAGTATAGACTCGCGGTTGTCCAGTGGTGGGGGTACGCCGGGTGGGGCGAGGGGAAATCGAGGAGTAGAAATATAAGGGGACTTCGACTATAGTTCGATTAGGGCGCGCGCGAGTTGCGCGGATCCCGCTGAGCCCCAGATACACGAAGGACCGGCGCACCGCGGTGGGGATAGGCGCCGCGGGGCGCAACGTGCGCGATAGAGGGAACTTGACGTTGCGAGAATCCCGCCTTTCCATCTTTCTCGCTGTCTCTCTTTCGAACACGCACCACGCTCCATACCTCGTTTCCCGCGGTCGATTAAACTTTGAATAACGCAACAAAAAAAAAATGAAGAAAAAGAGGTTATAAATCTTTCGTGTCCGAGTAGAGAATCGAGTGTTTTCCTGGCTGGTCGTTCTCGGCCTTGCTCGCTTCCGGTATTGGCGCTGAGCTCTCAAACGCCTCGATCCTTTTACCACTATTGAACTATTCGCTTTCGAGAACGTTTAGGTTAGGTTGGGTCTATGAAGGCTCGTTTGGCTTCGTTAAATCAGCCATTTCGAAAATCTAGGATTCGCTTCTCGAAAAACGGATGTCGAAGAGAATAAGCGAAATGTTCATCCTCTACGCTCGAAACTTCTCCGAAACGTTTCTCGTCATTGCTTTTATCATAACCTCTATTCTGAAACGAACGGGACGAAAAAAAGAAAAATACACGTTTCGTTCATTCTTTGTTATGATTCGGCGAGCCGCGCGTATTATTGTCCCAGGCGTCTCGTCGCGTGCACACGCGAAGCATCGTCACGGATCCCAAGGAATGCGGGAAACGTTATAGATGGCGCGAGCATCCCGCTTCTCGCGGTGTGCGTGCGTGCGAACGCGCAACGGCGAGTGCTGAGAGGGCGCCACCAACGATCGGGAAAAACCGAGAGAAGGGCACAATCATCGTTGTAAATAATGAGGTTTATTCGCCAGGCGCAATTGAGAGACTAGATCGAGATGTATCCTTGAGGGAAATCGCTTCCAAGTGTAGCGTTACAAAAAAATAACGAGGAAGACGCGCTTCGAGGCGTAAATTCGAAACGGATGAATATACGCCGAATTCCAAGCTCCGAAAAACGGAAGTTACTAAAGTAAGAAAGCAAAAATCTATCAGCACGTGCATTCGGTTACTAGAATATCAATATCGGTCGAACGCATTATTTCTTCTTTTTTTGCTTAGTACCATTTTCGGCGTTGAAAATAAATAGCCCTTTGCAACCGGAAATACAATATTTCCGAAGTATAATTACGAAATTCTTATTTACAGAATTCTTTATTTGGCAGAGCTTTAATCACTTGTTAAGTTTTATCGCCCTCTCGCGGTTCCAAAGTGTACGGACGATATTCTCGTGGTTGGAGACTCGTGACGTGTGTGTGGGATAGGATGTTTTTGTCGCGGTGATCGAGAACCGAGGGAGGGGTGGATGTGCTTATGAAGGGCGCCTGAGGGATTCTTCCCACCCCTTATTCTCTTCCCTCACCCTCCTCGCAACGTTCGCTGCCACGTTTTCGTTCCGTCTGTCATTCGCTCGCCCGATATCAAGTATTCGGCTACTCTGCGTCCGATCCTCTCCAGCATGGGCAAAATATATGTTTCTTTATTTCATTTTCGCAGAGGATATTACCGGTACGAAACAGAGAATTTTTCTAGTTTGGTACGAATGTTTTCGATCGTTCGCTCCGAGGGAAAGAGAGAGCGAGAATGGAGAAGGGGGAGAACTCGCAATCGATTTCTCTCCTCTCCAGCAGAAGTTACCTGCGTTGGACGTTAATAATTTCGGATCCTCCCGTAGCGCCATCTATGCTCGAGATTTTTGGCGGGAATATTTTGAACGTCCTAAGGAGAAGCCCTCTATCTTTCTCGTAGTTGGCAATCAGAAGCAATCTATTAGAATGACATTCGGCTTGTACTTCTAAAAAAATGAATCAATTTTTTATTCAACGTCAGAGCTTTGGGAAAGAATGTTTGTTTTTCGTGATTCACCACAAATTTGAAGTTTGGTCAGAAAACAATTTGACAGTTCTGAAATATAGTGTTCCCGATTGAGCGAGCTCGTGGAAAGAAAATAATGGAATAAATCCCCGCAGAAGACAAGTCGGTATCGAACCCGCGACCTTCGGAACAACAGTTGAGAGCTTAACGACTCGAACGAACGAGTCCACCGTGAGAACGTTCTCTTAAGTTCCGCAGAGACGTTGAGCGCTCGTTTGAAAATAGCGCGGGCTCTTCTTTCGTTTTCGTGGCGTATGCCGAGGATTGCCGAGCCCGAGCGCGAAGTTGAACGAACGCTTGCCGCGCCACACGAAAAAGTACGCCCCTCGATGTATTATACCGTTGAACGCGAAATTCCCAAAAGCCCCCGAAGTTGGCCTCTCCGCTTTCGGGGTGGGGGAAGGGGAGAGAAATGGTCGGTCTCTTTTCCGCCGCGCACGCACCTCTCGCGCCATCGGGAAAGAGACGGAGAGAAGAATTTTCGTATCTCGTCGCGATGAGAACTCGTAAAAAATACACGAACAAATCGAAATGTTCGCATGCCCCTTATACCCCCTTGCCGCAACCTTCGACTCTTCATTCATCGAAAAATGATCGAAACGCATCAAGAACCCGAGAGATGAACGAAAAAGGTGAAGAGAAAGAGGAAAAACGAACGAAAGAATGAAGCGTAGAAGCAACACACCCTGGATTATCGAGCTATCGATACATACAGCATGCGCGCTCTCGAGTGTCGCGGCGATGGCCGGAGCGCGAGGCAGAGTGGCGTTAAACGAACTCGCGTGTGCGTCAGCGCGCTCTCGTGTGTGTGCACGCGCACACCGGGTAGCGTGCGAGCGCTCGCTACCGAAGGGCGCAACTCCAACCGTTTCGGGGCATCGCGTCGCGCCAGTTACGCCCATCGACGATCGTTCGCAACACGCGCGCACCGACTCTCCCCGTATATACACGTACATGCAAAAGTAGGATACACAGCGGCGAGAGTGCCGAGCGTCGGGAGAGTACGAAACTACACGACGACGACGAAACGCCAGGGCACACGATGTCAAGGAATCTAATGCGCGTTTTCCGTGCAGACTTGTGAATCCTACGAATACGACGAATTGACGAGAATCATAAAAAAAGGCGACCGAAAAGGGTTTTCGGTGTGAAGGGAATTAATCTCAGATTTTTCGTCGCCTTCGCGAAGTGTGTGCGCGAGTGTTCGTCCGTGTATGTGTGCGAGAGTAGCGCGGACTCGCCTTGGGATTATTACACAAGCTCTCGCGTGAATATGTTTTCGATTGTGCGAGATCGTGGCCGGTGGGCGTAGTTTTGTGCAGTGCGGTGAATTTTCCCCTCTCTTCGTTCCCCACCCCACTTTCCCCTTCGACGAACCTCATTACTTTCGGTAATTCGAAGAAAAAAAAATCCGTCTCCCTCGCGCTTCTCTCTCTGTCGCGCGCGTCAATCCGAACGCGCGCACGTATGCAACGTGTGGTGTGTATGTACATACATATATATATATATATATATATATATATATATATATATATGTGTGTGTGTGTGTGTGTGTGTGTGTGTGTGTGTGATGAGGAGATGGTGATGACTATATCTGTATTTATTCGTGAGCCCGCGGTTTTCCGATAGAGTGAGAAAATAAATAATATTGAAAATCGGAGAGAACGATCGTCGATGTTCTGCTCCATCTACCGTCGTCATGTTTCGAAAATTCGCGTTCAGAAACATGAGGAACATTGATACTCAACGGGAACGAAATAATTCATAATTTTCTTCTGGTTCGTTTCGTCTCTATACTTCTACATGTGTGTATATTGCTGCGCGCGCCCGCGTGTGTGTTTTTCTCGTCGCGAGATACCCGAGCGCGTACATAACCCCGCACACACGCACACCTCGAGACGTGCACGAAGACGCGACACAAAATCAGTTTTCTTTTTTCTTCTCCCGTTCGCAAAAATGATCGGTATCGATGGCGAATTTTTTTCCGTTACGTGATTAAACGCTGACGCTCGTATTTACAGATGAAAAAAACGCGACCGAATATGCGTGTCGTTGCCATTTTGTACATGCAAAGGGAAAGAAAGCCATAAGCGAGGAGTTGCCACGGTATATTCCTGTCCGCATCATATACGTAATTAGTGCGTGTGTGCGCGCGTGAATGTGTCCCTACGCGTGTGTGATTATTCGTAACTTCTAAAACGGAACGCTTTCGTTGCGCCCGTCCGATCGCGGACGCGAATTCTAACCTATACTGAGAAAATTCGTTTGTTTCTCGGAGCCAATGTTTTGGGACGATAAAGGGGAGGCGAGATCTCGTTTTGCTTGCCGCCTGGGCGTAATACGACTATCTCCCTCCTTTTCCACCTCAATCTCTGTCTCGCTCCCTCCACCGTTCGCGCACCTAACCTAACTGGATCGCGCGCGTACCCGCTACCTCCGTTTCCTTTTTTTTTTCAATTCGACTTTTCACAACGTAAGCTTTAAAACCACCGCATCTTAAATTTTATTCCACAACTTTGCAAACACCCCGCCTTTCTTCCTTCCCGTTTGATTGCGAAATTCGCGACCGAAACGGCGACCAAGTTCGCGAATCGCCGAATTTTCGCAACTAGAACGAACGAAGAATCAATGCTTTCGAGCCTGACACGATTTTTTCATGCGATACAATAACCCGTGAAATCCTCCCAGAAATTCCATCTGTGCTCCAAAGTTGGGTAGCTCATAGTATGCTTGGCAATTGTTCGTTCGATAGGAACTCTCCGGTCAAAACAGTAACGACAGTTCGAATGGACCCGCGGGTCCAGGGACTCCGAACTCCCAGGGGATGAGGCCTACCCCTTCGCCTACTGGATCTACTGGTTCTCGGTCAATGTCCCCAGCTGTTGGTACGTATTCTCCCATATAGACCTTATTCATAAAAATCGTGCAAACTTTCTAGTTTATCTCTTTCTCCGAAAGTTTTCTGATCCGCTGATCTGTGTGGTTTATTACATTCACAGGCCAACAAAACGTTCAGATGCCTCCTCGTCCGTCGAGCAGTCAATCGGATGGTAGCGGCCCAGCACGCATGAGTCACTCGCCAATGACTACTCAAGGTAAAAGTCTTCCATTTGTTTTCCCTTCACTTCAAAATCCCAAGAGCGACTGACTACCCTGGAAATATCGCCAGAAATGTTCCTGGAATTGTTTCGCTCAGAGTTATTACGAATTTGCTTTAAAAATTGATATTTATGAATTTTTTAAAGACGTTTTTATTTGTTTTTTTATAAATTCATTTTTCTTACGCCATCCACGTACGTTTAAAAAATATGGACAAGAAATGCCTAGAAAGATCCCCTGTACCGATTCATGAACATTCGTACTGATTGTGATAATAATAGTATCAATAATTCTGAAAACGTGAAAACTAATATTCGCTGTGTTGCTAATGCTAAATATAAAAGTAAGGGTCGATATGATCCTATTATTGGAAACATTTATCATATTTATAATCGTCGTGGTACTCGTGACGTTAATCTTTGAATTATCGACGATATTAATATCGCTAATATTGGTAATGGCAAGTATAATAATAATGTTCGGTACGAACCTTATACTTGAAATATTAATCGTGTCAATTTCAGTGGTGATATTGGTTATATCGATATTTAAACAGCCGACATGCTGGTAATATTGAACTTATAAATGAAAATTCCACAGTATTTCCAATATTTGCTACACTGATCATAGAACTATTGCTCGTAATATCGACGATAGTAATATCCGAAATTCTGGTCGTATGAAAATGATAAATCAGTGTCCAAAATATCTCTGATGTGGTTAACATCGATCATAATAAGAATAATCGTGATATTAAAGATTTAATTTGGTTTAAATCGATTTGAACGCTTCTCCCTCTTCCCATCTCCTCCCTATTTCATTGATATTCTGTAATTTTTTAATCAATGTTCTAACAGTTTGATTCCATTCCTTATTTCATTTCTGTCGGATTTGCTATTCTTATTTCCACTCATATTCCTTATTACGTATTTTTACGTATCTTCCTAAATTCGTTATTTTTGGCCCTCGAAACTCCGCTACGTCATGATTGCCGTGTGGACTTTTACTTTTTTTTAATCGATGAGAATTAAGAATAATAATTCTAAATTTCTCGTTCTCGAAAAAGAAAATCAAGGACACCCCCGTGGTCACTTTATTTGACCCAAAAATGTCATTTTACCATGAAGAACGCATAGATCGTTTTCTCGAAAAAATAAAAACGTTATTGATCCGAAAAATGCAGGATTTCGGGATTCGAGATTGCATGATTGATTGACGGTGAAATCTGATTGCAGGAGGTTATCAACAGCCATTGGGGCCATCGCCACATATGCACGCGTACAAGATGAACAGCAGCGGTCCAGGCGTCGGTCAGCCAGGACCCGGACCCGGTGGACTCGGGGTTATAGGACCGATGGGCGGCGGCATGGGATACGCCGGCGGTGGTGGAGCAGCCGGACAACCCGGTGGATATCCGAGCCAGGGGAACTACCCACCCCCGCGGCCGCACATGCAATTTCCACAGGGTTATCCCCCACCGACAAATTCTCAACCACCACCCAACAACCAATATCAACCCGTTAGACCGAACAATATGGTGCAATATGGTCCTCCGTATCCGGTACGTTCGGTTGGATAAACAAAAAAAACGTCAAATTCGAACATCCACACCGAGTCGTTCATTCATTTTTCATATTGGCTTGGCCAGAAAGCTTTCCATCGTAATACGACTAAATACGAAGATCGGATTTAAGTTCTAATGATCTTCAACGTTATCTAGTTGATGGAACGTCAATTGGTCAGCGTGATGCACCGTTGCGTAGAATATACGAGCTTGTACAATTCCGTATGTTTTTTAAATTATTTTGTATGATTCTACATAATTTTTAGAGTCTGTGATGATTTTCCGGTCAATTTTTACTCCATTGTTTTTTTTAAAGTAGATTTCTCGTTTTTTTTTTAAAGGAAAACGTTTTTTCGAATTTTATCTGAAATATAATTTATAAATGAACAAAATCGAAATAATTTACAACAAGACTAAAATTTGTATTTGTTTCAATTTGAATTTCACGAATGATTATATGTGTAATCGCGAAATTCGTGGAGATATGTTATAGCCAGCATGTTTTGCTTTCTGTTAACTACGTGAATGTTGGTTTCTTCTAGAATAATTTCTTGATGCTAAGAAAACTGTTTTTCGAAAATCAAACCGAAAAGTCATAGAAAATTATACAAAAGTCTCATACATTCCACGATATTATAAAAGATTGCGTTTCTACAAAACAGTACAAACTCAAGCAAAATTGACATTCCCTATACAGTTAAGGACACGTGGAAGATCGACATAACCTCGCAAACTTTCAAATCGAGTTTTCTCACAGGCGGATGAATTACAGGAAAAAAAATCGAGAATCAGGCTCCGTAAAATTCATAGACGCAGAGCTTTTTTTTTTTCACGATAAAAATGTTTCATCCTTGAGAAAACTTGTTTTGAAAGTTACAGCTGTCTCTGTCGAACTCGTTGGTCTCGTGGCACATAGTTTATTCTCTTAAAAGGCCTAACCTTAACAAAGTAAACCTAACCTCACAAACGTTAGAAGAGATTCTTCATGGATGTAGAAAATCTTTTAATTAAAAAAAGAAAGAAGTATTCTTTTCATTTCCGGCTTTGTTTGGCCTTCAGAAATGTCCGTAAAATATTCGAAAATTTGATCGAATTTGTTTTTTTATCAAGCAAATGTCATTATTTTTAAATCATATTTGCAGCATAAAATGGGATTCAATAGCGTACCACCGGGTATGCCACCGAGTCCAGGACCGCCTCAAGTTTACGGTGGTGCAGGTGGTGCCGGTTTGGTGCCACCTAGCACCCCCGGAATGGGAGGAATTGGAAATATGGGACCACCGGCGAGCTCGATGGGACCACCGCCACCCTCGCCCAATCACGTGAGCAATCAGCCTCCGCCACCGCCAACGAGCTCGGCGATACCTCATCAACATCCACCCGCGGCTACGCCACCCCTCAATCACGAGGGTAGCCCGATGCCACCACCGAGTACCACCCCGAATTCGCATCCGACACCCGCGCAAACACCAACCAGCCACAGTACGGCTGATCTCGGACCCGATACTTCTAACGACAGTGGCATTACCACTACCGCTTCAGGTATAATCGCCAATTGGCCTTGTTCGCGGAACTCCGGATAGTAAATAAATTTTTCCCAAAAGACAATTTTAAAAAATACAGAATTAGAAAAGTAGATTTTTTTGGAATGAAATTTTCTGGGCTTTATAAGGGTGCGGTCGTCAATCATGTTTTATGATCGTCTTAATAATGGTCGTGATACTAATCGTGCCGATAGTTTGCATACCGTGAACACATTAATATTCGCTACGTGAAACATTAATCGTGTTAATTTTAGTGGCGATATTGGTTGTATTGATATTTAAACCTTCGACATTCTGGTAATATCAAACTTGTAAATGAACCTTCAAAAGTATTCTCAATAATTGCTACGTTCATCGTAGTAAATACTAGAATTACTTGGAATCGTATCAGCACAGAAATTTGTGAAAATCACGTCGATAACAATTTTTTTTCTACTTTTTGATACCTTCGATTGCGTTTAGTGCGTCAGGTGTTCGCGATTCAAATTTTACTTCGAATAAACGCGAAAATAGATCGCGTCTTCGTACACGTAAAACAACATTCAACATCCAGTCCGTTTGGCGTTGTCCATTCGTGAAGAAAACACGCCATTTTTCTTCACTTTCTTTGATGGTATTTACGTGAAACGATTTCTTTTTCTTTCGTTTCACGTTACGAGACGACAGCCCGAGAGTTTGAAGTTCGCTGAAGGTCGTCCCTCCCGGACTTCCGGTTACTCCGGTGCGCCCAATCCCCTTTCTTCTATTTCAGTCTAATAACGCTCGCGTTTTTTTGTTGTTGGATTGTCGCAGGCACAACGGCCATCAACGTGACGTCTACGTCGAGCGGTACGGTGACATCGGTGATAACAACCGGCCCCGATGGCACATCGATTGACGAGGGTTCCCAACAGTCGACGCTGTCAAACGCCTCGGCCGGTGAGCCAACACTTTCTTCGTCTTATATATTAAAATGTCGTTATTTAAGGGTGTCTCTCGAATGTCTTGGATATTGGGGAGGGGGGGGGGGTTTCTCTCAGGAAACGAAATCAGTAAAATCCAATGAGCGCGATGAGCATTCGTGACCACGAGGTTTGTTAAAAAAATAAGATGATTTTTTTCTTCTTATTTTAGTAATCTAGAAAGTCTTGAACAAACCTCGTGCGTTAGGAATGAAGATTTATTTATACCTTCTTGTTTTTAACGTGAAATTAGAATGATGCGCAAATAACGTGTTTTTGAATCATATTTGACAGCTTCCGGTGAGGATCCCGCGTTCACGCCAAAGTCTCGGAAGGATATCATTGGTGGATATCACAGTCATCCGGCAACGCCGCAGAGCACCGTACCGTCGCCCGGGGCAGCTAGCATTAATTCTATCCACGAGGAATATCCCGATATAAACAGTCCCAGCTGGCCCCGCACACCGGCCAGTCCGGTACGTAACCACGGCTCTTTCTACACGTATACATCAATATATATTAATCACTGTCCGATAGTATTTGTTTTACGAAAATGATAATTTACGATTAATCGTTTCGGCGTCGTAAACCGCTGTTTTCGTAACACAAAAGTGCGTCGCGTGTATTCAAGGTTGTGGGCTACTTTGATGATCGGAGAATCGAAATTACGAATTCAAAGAAATTATTTTTAGTGAAAATGATGAATTTCAATAAAAAATAATCGATCAAGCATTTGTACAATAAAATTATCACAAGAAGGTCTCTCTAAGATTGATCCGTAAGGGAATCATCTGCAAATCTCGTTTCGATGCCGTATACGATCGATCTTTCTCTTTGAATTGTTTTAAGCGACGAATATTTCTTTTTTCGGTTTTTGTTTGGTTTTCTGTTTTGGTTTTCTTTTGAATTGTCACAGTAGCCTAACCCCTTTAATCGACGCTAAATTTTGGACAAAATGAAAGAAAACGTATTTTTACGGCATTATTGAACGTCACGTGCAATTTTTCAACATTTTCGTGTTTTGCAGGTGTTTAACAGTCATGTGCCTCAAGACCCATACAGATCTAAGGTTATTGATACTTTTTTTTCTTAACTATAAAATACGCCTAAAATGTCGCGATACCGGTTAAAGCGCTTGGTGAATAGGAGAAACAGGCTGAACGTATTCGATGCCTTTTGTATCGTTAATTCCCTCCGATAAACGAGACAACGAGAGTTCCTCCGGACCTTCGTGGGTTTTGGACAATTTTTACCTTCGACCGAGAGGGAACGCGCCGGCCAAACATCGGTCATGAAAAAAAACTAGCTGAAATGCATTGCCCTTTCCGTTGATACGCGGTGCAGCGAGAGTCCAAAATGGAAAATTAGCATAATGGGACATTTTCTGGGCACTCGTTACATTTGGATTTTGACGGATACGTTTTGCATGCTCCGTGAATGTTTAAATGTCTATTTTTTTTACTTTTAATCCCTTTAAATCGTCCGCGCAAGTTTGTGATCGCGATGCTGATGATGTTTTGAAACTCCGAGAAATTTTCATTGAAAATAAAAATAAAAACGCATAGCTTCGAGGCGATTTAAAAATCGAGTAAATATCAAGCTTGTGCGGACAATTTTTGCATCCCGCTTAGTCGCTTCGATGATGATAACTAATCCAACCTCTTCCCTCCGTTTTTTCATTTGGAGAAAACGTACATAAATGCAGGGGCGGATTTCGAGCGTACTTCGTCATCGGTATGGACTAATAAAAGTAAATGAGCTCAAGAAACGAAGAGACATTTCGAAAACATTTTTTAGCTTTTATTTTCTTAACATTGTTGATATGTAAAACGAAAAATCATTTTTTAGTTGAGTTCGTCTAGAAAATGGCGGCTATACAAATTTTTCTTTGGTTTTTACAATCTACAACGATAACGCGAAACTGTTTATTTCTTACGCTCTGCTTTGACTTTAATTTGCAGAATGATATTTCGGGTGAACGCGAAAAAATATAAATAAATAAAATTCACTACTTCGAAATTCCGAACCGAAAATCCGCGCCTGCATTTTTTTCCTCGGAGATGTTTGCTCGTTCGCAATCACAGGAAATTCTCTATAAATCTCCCGAAACCCGAGTAAAATCAGGAGCTGGAATGGCCAAAAGAAAAGCGAGCGCCGATCGAAAGAAGGAATTAAAGTACGAAGGAGAAAATCGTTTTCAGAAACCGGATAGTCTGGCAAAGCTCTACGAGATGGACGACTCGATAGAGCGAAGAAGCTGGCTGGACAAATTCGTGTCGTTCATGGAGGAACGAAGAACACCGATAACCAGCTGTCCCACCATCTCCAAGAACCCCCTCGACCTCTTCCGTCTATATCTCTACGTAAAGGATAGGGGGGGCTTCATGGAGGTATGCAAGGTGCAGTGTAGTTCCATCTAGCCCTCGGTGTCTTCTCGTTTTTACGTTGTCTTAAATCTCGTCTGTTGTAAACACGTATACATATATACATTTCTATACACGTACACATACATATATATGTAAACACGTAAATACGTATATGATCACTAGCGACGAAAAGTACGGAAGAAAACTCCGATTTTGCGATCGAAAGCACTCCTACATATCTTCCAACCGGAAGTATCCTTCGTTATTCTTCACTCCGGTTGACTGAGACTTTTTTGCAAACTGTATTTTTTCGCCTCGATACGTTATCGCGAAATCTCGAATTACGATTATTGTATTTTCATTGAAGTTGATTCGTGAATAGAATTAATCAATGGCAAATTCGCGATTAAAAATTCAGCGCGTTTTCACTGCGAATTCCGGGGCGAACACTTTTGGTGACCCTTAACGAAAATTCCGTTGAAACTTCTTGAAAAGTCTACGCTGTCACGAGAGTACGAAAATTGTCGAGAAAAAACAAGTTCAAGCTCACCCAGCGAATGAAGTTTTGCAGCTAGATGAAAAAAGACGACAATAAAATGGAACCGGGGATGAAACGTGCTTCCAACGATAACTTAAACTCTTGCGCGTTTTGTAGTTTTCATTAGTAATTTTGCCAACCGACATTTTTTGGAAAATTCGCAAATTCCATCCGTACTTCTCGCCAGCTTTGGATATATGTATATCTACGTTTATACGTATGTGTTTGTATGTATGGTAAATTTTGTCGATTTTTCCTTGCATCGTTGTATTGATCACGAGGCGTCTCGCTGGCAGGCGTTTCATGGCAGTCGAAACGATCGAGAGGGGGAAGGGGCGACGGAGAATTTGATAATCGTTGTGGACGCTTGAGCAGAGAGACGCCTCGATGACTCGCGTGCTTTACTTTTGTTTCCAAATCGTCACTTATTTTTGCATTCTCTACCGTTTTATTTTTCCACTTTCTTCTTCTATCGATTTTTTTCGATTAGTTTGAAAGCACGAAATTTTTTTTTCTTCCTTTTTTTCGATGCATGAATACGAATTACGAATCACTCTTGAAAACGTGTAAAATTGCGTAAAGAAAAAATCAACAACAACGTGTGCGTTTTCATTCTCTTTCACACAACGTGAGAGAAACGAAAAACGAATGACAAAAAAAGAAGATAACAAGTTGATAACTCATGAATTCTCCTTGAATCAGTAATCGAAGCTCTCGAGGTGTTTGTGGATAAAACACCGTGAAACTACGAGACCTGGTGCTAAATGGAATTATTCTAATGTTCAGAGAAGATTAACGAGAGTGAGAGAGAGAGAGAGAAAGAGAGAGAGAGAGAGAGAGAGAGAGAAAGCGCGAGCGAGGGAGAGAGAAAGAGAAAAGAGAGAAAAGAGCAGAAAGACTTTTTTCGATAATGTGTGACAATACGATTCACGGTAATCTATTTAGAATTTATATAGATATATATATATATATTTTTGTTTTTCTCGATATTCGATGTGCATGAAGTTTTTTCTCTCTTTTTTGTTCGACAATCATGTTTGAGAAAAGAAAAATCGTCCATAATTGAGCAAATGAATAAAAATATAGAAAAGAAACAAAAAAAAAAATAAATACTCAAATTTTGTTCGCTTTGTACGTTGAATTTTTTGACTTTGGTTTCGTCGATCCAGAATCGACTTACAATACTTTTTTTTTTTCAAAATGTATCTATTTTCATTGCTTTTTTCATCTCGTGTGAAATTTTTCGTATAGAACTATATATCGAGACGTTTGATTATTTTGTTTTTGGTCGTTGAATATTGTCTTGAATTTAATGGAAGAAGTATTTAGAGAACGAAACCGTAGTAGTTGCTCGCGCGGTGACCCGTAGATCTCGAGGACTAAGCCGCTTTCTCATAGGTCACGAAGAACAAGACATGGAAGGATATCGCCGGTCTCCTCGGGATCGGAGCGAGCAGCAGCGCCGCGTACACCCTGAGGAAACACTACACGAGGCACTTGCTGGCGTACGAGTGTCACTTCGATCGCGGGGGTGTCGATCCCCAACCGATCATCAATCAGGTCGAGGCTGGATCGAAAAAGAAGGGCGCAAAGGGCGCGGCGTCCGTACCCTCGCCAGGCAAGTACAGCCTTAGATCGGTTTATTTTCGTTTTTTCTGTTCGTTTTTTTTTTTTGCACAACACACACCCTTTGATCGCCGGAAAAAGCTTTGCCCGAGCCCAAGAATGTCCCACCTGGCCCTACCGATCACCAAACCCCGATCCTCGTATTTCCTTGTTTCTCATCTCTATCCTTTGCCACGAATTTTCCGGCGTTAAATCGAGGGCTCCTCCCCTGGTGTTTTTTCGTCGTTTCAGGGTCTTCTAATTCCCAAGACTCTTTCCCTGCAGCCGGTTCGAGTAGCGCATCCATGGACGGTTATGGCAACTATCAGAGCAACTACACGACCGGAAACCAAGGCGGACCATCCTCCGAGTACACACCACCACCTCCGAGGCCTCCCAGCCAGAGCAACACGCCATCGTCGCATCAAGGTCCGTTTTCGCTTTTTTTTCGTCACCCCTCTGGGTCCTAGCCATTCTAGAAACGCTCAGTTTTCAAAATCTACACAAATACGTCTCTTTGATTACGTGAAAAAAGACGGACTCGACGAAAGAGATGCTTCGACGTGTCGCTTCGAATTATTCCCCGAAATCGATAATTCAGTGATTTGTAGTCGATCGACCATAATTCTGACGAACTTTTGCTACGGTTTTATACAATGGTTTCATGGTTTTCAGGGATGCAACAAGGGAACTATCAGAACGCAGGCTCGTACCAGAACTACCCGCAGGATCAGTACATACGGCCACCGGGTGCATCGATGAACCAACAGGGAGAATTCAACCAACCGTACACACCGCGATCGCATTATCCCCCGTATGTGCCAGATGCCGAGAGGTAAACATTTTCTTTATTCACCTTTCCTATGAGACTTGATAAATCGACGAAATTCGCAACCGAAAATCGGTTATAACGATACTTGGAACGTCGCGTCGGGTATAAAGACAAATTTTGGAGATTGTTATAATCGGTTTCGACTTCAATGTCATCAGCTTCAATGTCGCTGAAAACGGTTTACGAAAATCCTATTTTTCTTGTTTTGCAGGGGCTACCCGGGAGGCAACATTCCACCGAACAGCGCGGGTAGTCAAGACATGTACAACAGGTACAGCGGTGGCCAACAGCCGGCCGGTTATCCAGCCGGATCCTCGCCGAGTGTTCGCAGCACGAATTATCCTTCCGCAGCTCAGAGTCATCCACCGAATCAGCCCCAGCAACCATCCACGAGTCAGCCGTCTTCGCCATCCCAGTCGCCAGCAACACCCACCTACTCTTGTCCACAAGATTATTATCGGCAGGAACAGGTAAGGGAGTTCGCACCGGAAGAAACTCCACCCTGGCTTGGAAAACTCTTGATTCGCTTGATCAGAAATCCCGCGAAGAGAAACAATTTCGAAGGGAACAATCTGAAGTTTCGTGTTCGATTTTGCAGAGCGGATACGGGGCGCCCGCAGGCAATCAGATGTACCCGTCGGGCGGACCGGCGAACAAAAACATGCCGCCGCCACCACCCGGTCCCACACAACCTAGACGACATCCGGATTTCGCCAAAGACCAGCAGTATCCACAATATAATCAGCAGCGACCGCCCTATCCAGGTACGATGCTAATAAACATCTTCCTCTCACTCGCTCCCTTTACCATCAATCTCGAACTGCACTAAAATCGTATAGAATCTTAAGGACATTCCGATGATCGACATAACCTCACATATATTCAGTTTTCCCGTTGACATTTAGTTCTTGATGATCATGTCGAGCAGGCCGTACAAGATTCAAGTAACCTCACAAATGTTCACTTTTCTCGTAGATGTTTACATTTTCTTGATCATATCGAGCATCAGCCCATATAGAATTCATAGTTGCAGGGGTTGGTTCTTTTATTTTGAGAGGTGCAGGTCCCACTTTGCTTCAGTTGAAGATGAAGAAAAGTAAAGGAGTTGACGCAATTCTCGAACACCCCCAATAATTACGATATTGTTTTATCGCAGGCTGGCCAGGCTCAACCAACCAGTATAACAGCGGTAGCACGAACAACAGGGTTCAGGGCTATCCGAGTCAGCAAGCACCACCTCAGTCGCAGCAACCGCAGCCACCCCCCTCACAGCCACCGGTTGCGACCGCACCCTCGCCCTCGCCAACCGCCGTCAATATCACCAACAGTCAACAATGGGCGACGCAACAACCAGCGAGACCATCCTCCCAGCCAAGTATAAACGCTATACCGCACGCACCACCCCCGTGGGACCATCGATACCCCAATCAACCGTCTTCTCTGTACCCACCACCCGGAACGCATCAGGTTTGTCCATCGAACTTTCCACTTCGTTCGTTTCCAAACAATCACTTGATAGATTTTTTTTCTGGTCGGATGACGATGTCTTGTCAGGATGACGAATTTGAAATTTTACTCAAATTTCGCTTCGAATTCACGTTTCGATTATAATTTAGAAAAGGCCATTTTTATGAATGTTAAAAAATGTTTTTTTTTAAGTTTCTCTGGGAATGAAAAATAATTGTGAATAATTGCAGAGCCAACTGAGCATGAATCCGATGATAAATCAACAACCCGCGCCGAAGAGAGAAATGACATTCCCCGCTGACAGCGTTGAGGCTGTTACGCCCTTGCTGTACAAGAGACGCAAGTTGACGCGTCCGGACGTCGCGCCCGTCGAGGCGTGGCGAATAATGATGGCACTGCGTTCGGGACTACTCGCCGAGAGCTGTTGGGCCCTCGATGTTCTAAACATACTTCTGTTCGATGACTCTTCGGTAAGTCGGTCAATCGAATCGATATTTCTTTCACCCTTTTTTTACATTTTTTTTTAAAGTTCTCTTTGGCTACTTACACACTCTCCAAAGAGGGAACATGATTTTTATAAAAAAAAAACCACAGGGATATCAGAGGATATAAACGATACAATATAAAATTATTAGTTTTATTAGAAAACAAAGTATGTTTGGTCCACGATAATTCTTCCATCTCTTAATATTGTTGGAAAATATTCCTAAGCTGTGAAATTTTATTAGCAGTTATCAATTTTTTGAATGAACTCAAAATACGATTTACTTGAAATCTGCAAACTTACGTTGTCCAGTTTGCGTCCGAAGATGGTAGATTTTGTAAAGAACGAACGCAGTGGCGTCCATCGTATCTGATATATTTCGAGGTTGAAAAAAGTAATTAACGAATCGGTGAAACTGTCGTGTCCGCACAGGTGAGTTACTTCGGTCTGACACATTTACCTGGTCTTCTGGACGTACTGCTCGAGCATTTTTCCCGCTCGTTGTCGGACATGTTCGAGTCGTCGACGGTGGAGGAGGATCGATACTGGGGTCAGACGAACGAGGGTCCGGAGGTCGATTTGGGTATCGTGACGCGACCGATCGACGCCGAGGATCGTACAAAGTTACTAACTACCTCGAATTACACGTTTCTATCGAGACGCGGTAGGCCTGTAAAGATGATACCGAGGGACGACGATCTCTTCGTTCTCGACAATCGGCGGCAATGGGATCATCAGGATTCGGATACGGACGTTGAGCCCTGGCAGGTCGATAGCCAAGCGACCAAGTACATAATGACGTGCTTTCAGTCGGAAATCGGTATAGGACCGTTCGCGCGGCATTTGAGGGACGAGAAACCGCCGCTTCTCCAGAAAGAGGTCGACAATACGGAAACATCAAAGGAGGCAGTGCGGACATCGGCGACGACGACGTCGGCCGCGATTGACGACAAGGATAGCGGCGGCGAGGACGACGAGGACGAGGATGAGGACGACGTCGACGACGACGGCGGCGGCGGGAGCGGTGGGGGTGGTGATCGTGGTGAGGACTCGTCACCGGAAAATATCGAGTCATCGAACAAATATGAGGACGGTGCCGTAGCCGAGGACGACGAAAAGCCCAAGGAGAACGGCGGCGACAGGAAGCAGCAGTGCGACAAGAAGAAAAAGACGAAAACGCTTAGCGACGTATTGTCGAGGATCAAGAAGGAACCCTGCGAGATGAACGATCTCGGCAGGGAATTGTTCGAGAAGAAAAACGACAACGGTGGTGGTGGTGGTGGTGGTGGTAACAATGGTGGTGGTGGTGATAAAAAAGACTGCGAGCCCTGCGAGAGCAAAGCGAACAACAACACGGGCGAACATTTCCCCGAATTTGCAAAAGTGGTAGTTGACGACGACGCGTCATCGTATCCCGCGCACAACGGTCTCAGCGACTCGACGAGTACGATAGACTCGGAGAAGCGGGAGATCAAAGTTGAAAACGACGACGAGACGGAGGCATGTTTGCTCGTTAGCGACGAGAGGGAGGGACCAAGATTGAAGATTCGCGATCCCGCGGGTACGCTAAAGAGGAGACGGATAAGCGACTACGAGGACGAGTCTTATTCGCGGGACGAGGCGAGCCTTTATCTCGTAACCGAGTCCCAGGACAGTCTAGCCCGTAGATCCGTGTGCCTCTCGACGATACTTCGTAATCTTACCTTCATACCCGGGAACGAGATCGAATTCGCCAAGAACGTAACCTTCCTCAGTCTACTGGGTAAACTGTTGTTGCTCCATCACGAGCATCCGGTTAGGACGCAAAAGACGCGTAATTACGATCGTGAGGAGGACGCCGACTTCGCCGATTCCTGCAGCAGCCTGCAAGGCGAGAGCGAATGGTGGTGGGACTTTCTTTATCACATTAGGGAGAACGTCCTCGTGATGGCAGCCAACATAGCCGGGCAAACCGATCTTAGCCAACATCCCGAGGAAATATCCCGCCCGGTTTTGGACGGATTGTTGCATTGGGCTGTATGTCCCGCCGCTCACGGACAGGATCCCTTTCCAACCGTTAATCTCAACTCGTCCCTATCGCCACAGAGACTCGCCCTCGAGGCGCTGTGCAAACTTTGCGTCACTGAGAGCAACGTCGATCTCGTCGTCGCGACTCCACCGTACTCGAGACTCCAGAGATTATGCTCCGTACTTACGAGACTCTTGTGCCGTAGCGAGGAACAGGTGTTGCGCGAGTTCGGTGTTAATCTTTTGCACTTTTTATCGGCCGCGGATAGCGGGGTCGCGAGAACAATCGCCCTGCAAACCCCATGCGTCGCGTTGCTCGTTGCCTTCATCGAGCAGGCCGAGAGCACCGCGCTCGGCGTTGCGAATCAGCACGGTCTTGCCGCATTGAGGGACAATCCGGAATTGATGGGCACGAGTTTGGACATGCTGAGACGGGCGGCCGGTACACTATTGAATCTCGCTAGGCATCCGGACAACAGAACTTTGCTACTGCAACACGAGTCCCGTCTTTTGGCTCTCGTTATGAGCCAAATACTCGATCAACAAGTCGCCGCGATAGTGGCAAGAGTGTTGTTCCAGTGCTCCAGGGGTACGTCGTAACTCACGAGAGAGCGTCTTTCAAGTTTTACCGAATCGTAACGAACGCGCTCCTCCCGCGCTGCGCACTCCCCCACCCCCGCCCTTGACCTCCCCCCGATCCTCCACCTCTCGCACCCCGTCGGGCCTTGTCACGAAAAAATGCCCGCCTAGAAACCCTTCTACGAGTGCGAAATACGCCCGGCACCATTCGCGAACGTCAAATGGAGAAGAAACGAGAACAACCCTTGCCCAAAACCCCCGTAAGCCCTGCCCCCCCTCCCCCTTTTGAGAGAGACTCACCATAAACGCGTTGGGTGAAACTATCGCGACAAAAAAATTGAAAAGAAACAAAATAATGTACGAAAAGATAAACTCGAAAGTGAGATTAAGGAGAAGCGAGAGATAGAGTACCTCGTTACTCTTGCGTCCCCCCCCCCCCCCCCCCCCCTCCCCCCCCCTCCCCCCCCCCCCCCCCCCCCCGCTCGCCCCTCTCCACCCAGCAGTGCAGTTGTAGTTTTATATCGAGTTACGGAAATAACATAAAAAACAACAAAAAAAAAGGATAAAAATTAATAAAAATAAATGCTAATTATCGGTGTTAGCGCATTAGGTATACGCAAATCGGTGTGGTGTTCACCATTGGTATACCTTCCATTTTGTGAATTGGAAAAATAATATCGATAGTGTAAGATATTTCATAGTTAACGAAAGAGACTTGAAAAGCAACAGCATCTGCATAATAATATATAAAAAAACGAGAGTAAGAGAGTGGAAGAAACGACGGTGGAAAACGAGAGATGCGTAATTATTGCACGAACGAGGGGAATCTGATGATCAGACGCAAAAACAGGGCGTCGAGTATAATAAAGAATAATGAAAAAAAACAAACAAACATGAGAAACAAACCCAAGAAATTGACACGACGAAGTGCGACACGGAAAGAAGGAAAATAAAAGAACAGAATGTGAGGAAGACGATGATGAATAAGAGAAGAAGAAGAATAAGGAGATGACGAAGAAGAAGCAGAAAGAACGTCGGCTCGACGATTATATAAATATTATAATAATATACTGCAAATTTTTATATTTGCATGTTTTTGTGCTGTAATTAGCGAGTAATTAAGATATTTTGTAGATAACATACACTTCCATTGAATCTTATTCGTTTGTTTTTTGCGTATCGCCGCGCGCGCGCGCGCATACACGCGCCCACACACACACACACACAAGGAAAAGGAGGGAAACCTGAAGAACGAGCGCGCGCGTGTGTCCGAGCGACGAAACGACGGTGCGCGTCGTGGCCGAAACACTCAAGTCTCACCTTTAGCGACGAGGGAAAGGCGAAAAATGAATACACACATGAGATACCCGAGCCGGAGCGGGCGGAGATAGAAACGAGAAAGAAATAGCGCAGCTTGTTTTTCCAGGACGCGCAAAAGATAACGAGCGATAATTGACGAAACGCGAGAGAAACGAGGGCAAGGGTGGGAATTAAAACGAGAAGCTGAAGAAACGTGACGTTCTCGTGAATGAAAAGTGAACGGGGGGATATGGGGAGGGGTTGCAGGAATTGTCGCTTAATTCGAAGAATGAGTGAAGAAATGAAACGCTGAAGAATTATTAAATTTGATGGGACGATAACAAATTAAAACAAACTGATGTGTGATACGTCTCGTTATTGAAAAGCGTGGGTTGTATCTAACCGGCAGGGAGGGAGGGTAGAGCGGACGAGTGTGTTGAAATTGAGGATTGCGTGTAGATGCGATTTGATGATTGCGTGTGATTGCGCGTGAGAGTGCACGTGAGTGCTCGAACGAAGTAAAGAGGGGCGAGGGGGCAACGCGTAGAGGGGCAAAAAGATCGAAGGGCCGATTCTTTTGCAATTCAAACATAAGAAGAAAAAAACAAAACGCGGGTCTTCGAGATATCTTCGTTACAAATTACAGGGAGAGTCCGGGGAGAAGTGTCTAAAATAAAACAAACAAAACCGAGAGAAGAAAGATACGTCGAGCACAGTTTAGGGAAGCGATTGACTCGAGTAATATGAAGAAAAAAAAGAGATCCTTCGATTTTTTTCCTCTTTTCACACTTCTCGAGTTTTGCCGTTAGTTTTTTTTTGTAGCATAGACGTGAGCGATGTGAATCGAAATTTCGCGCGAAGAGGCTCGAATACGAAAGAAGGAAAGGAAGAAGAAATACACATTGACGCTAAGAACGCGAGTACAAGGGACGCTTTTGTGGGGCTTTTATGCCTTTGACAGTCGAGGGGAACGAGCGTATGAAAGTTTGTCTATAGAATATTCACGAATTTCACGATCTCGTTGTATCGTTGCGCTCGGTATGAAAAGAGGAGATTTAAAAGAAAACACGGGGTGGCGAGAAGAAAAAAAAAACCACGATTAAAATTACTCCGAAAGTACCTCGGAGTATGTAAATGCTTTAGCGATCTTTACACGTTTCAACGCTCCTAACATGACTGAAGAGAAAAAGAAAAAAAACCAGATACAATATATATATATATAGAGAGAGAAAGAGAGCGAGAGAGAGATCGTGAGTGAGAGCGTGATAGAGACAAAGTGTGAGACGATAAACTGGCAAAAAAAGTGCTAGATCTTACTTGCGTATATTGATTATTATTGTAATTACACGAACTCGCGACGAAGGAAAAAACAAACTAAACGACACACACACACATACACACACGCACACACAGTGTGAGTGGATCGAGCATACACATACGGCAAAAGAAAACAATATGTATGTATATATATATACGCTAAATCTTGGCAATTTGTTTTTTCACCTTAAAACACACATCAAACATCTCTGACCACCGACGCTATTGTACGTAGTGTTTTTTTTTCTTTCATCTTTGCTCTTTTATTTTTTTGCTCATTTTCATTTCGTTTTATTCGAATTTCGTTTCTTCTTTTCTTATATCTTTTTCTTCTTTTTAAACACTCGTGAGACTATTTTTTACCCTCGACGACGAGCTAAACACGTTCTTAACACGATCGTTACTGTTTCTCCGTTTTTTTCTGTTTTCGTTTTTCTCGCGAGTACATTTGGCATGTTTGGGCGGTGATCCGTTTATATCTTTTTTTCTTTGATCTTTTTCTCGGTTTTTTTGTCGTTGGTTTTCATTTTGGCGAGCGCGATCGAGGAAAGAACGCGGACAGACGGTGACACAGAAGAAGCACGAGACCCCCGGTATGAGGAGCAGAAAACTCCCTGAAACCATCATCTCCCAAAACCCTCTGCCCCTCACGGCTTATATCCCCAAGCCCCAAAGTATCCTAACTCTATAGACATCTTAATACGTGTAGCTCTTAAATTATTTACTTTAGTTCGAGTGGAGATGCCTGTAAGTGTAATTTACTAAGACTTTTTGTAAATAAATTATGAAATAAACTAGATGTACTTTATCCAGAACAGATCTGCGATCTGAATGTTGAAGTGGGGGGCGAGGGGTTAAGGGCGTTTTGGTTAAGAATACGCTCGATCGAAAAAATATTATTGTTGTCAACTTCCGTCAGCTTCGGTGGTCCTAACTGGAAGTTCCCTGGAGTGATACTGGGTATCTATCAGGCCAAGAGCCGATTGAACGACGTAGACGCCAGTGACGGCTAAATTTACACCGTACAGTATTTCAGGCAAATTTGGAATTCTAATAAATGACGAGAAGATTTATCAAATTGCCTCAGGGTGATTCACGTCAGGGTTTTCTTCATGAACGATCAAAACAATTGCATCAACCCTCCATAGGAAAATTCGAATAACACGAACGATACCGCAACGTTTAACAAACTGAAAGATTTGCCCACTTGCTAATTAATCCAAATATATCTATAACGTTAACGAGTGCCAGGACATGAAAAAGATCGGCAATGTTTCGCGCGAGTGATCGCCGGAAGTTCAATCATCGTGACGTACCTCACGAGGAAGCAATTTTCTTTTTTTGTGCGGAGCAAATTTCACGAGCGTAAATTGTTGGCTCAATGATAGAGAGAGAGAGTTATGCGAAGAATCGGCGCGTGCATTTTTCTCGTTCGACCAGTCTCTGTTTAAAAGTTTGGCTTCCACAGAGCGCGTGACGTACAAATCAGGAAGTTCGATGAAAAACCCCTATCGTTCAAATTTCCTTATCGATTTTTCGTAGCTTTCTTTCCGTTTTTTTACAATTACGACAAGATGAATCTTAGAGAATTAATGAAATGTACATCAATCTGTTGGTAGTTGATACAATTATAGGACGATCAATCAGCAGTGGCTAATTGATTGATGTATTTGTATATGTGATATATATCCAATTAATCCATTCGGCAAATGCAGGTGCGTTTGGTTACAGGCTCATTCTTAGCTATCTGGGTTGTCCTTTCAAAGTGTTCGGACTCCGAACATTAACCGAACATAAATTTCCATGACGAACCGAAAAAAAGCGTTTCGCTTTTACCTCTGACGTGCTCGCAATGGAATCTCAACATTCGTGAATAACCCTTACGTATATACACTTTTACGCGTATATGTGTGCATGATTGTCGACCGAAGTGACCGGATATATCGCGTACACAAATATTTTAATCAGCAATTATACAGACACATACTCATATGTGTATGTACACCCACACACACACGCGCACATACGAATAATTCTCACCGATTGAATAATATATACATACACAGATATACACATACATATAATCTCTTCAGACATTTTTTTATGCACCGAAACGTGGACTAATGCTGCTCTCCATATTGAATATCATCGCGGTATTTATTTTCCGGCTTAGCCAATCGAGGGTTCCCGCGTGTTTGCTCTCCAGATACCAGTCCGCTGATGGCGAAGATTGATTCTCACCCTGATATATGAGAAAAGAGTAAATACAGATAATTAAACTTTCGAGTAATGGGAAATGCTTTTTAGATGCGAAACTCGATGGTAGCGTCCCTGGCAGACCCGGGAGACACTTCGTCGTTAATGATAATTCAGGGAAAATGGTTTACGAACTATTTTCAATGCTTTTTCTCGAACAGTTTTTAAATTCTGCCGTTCACGATCTTGTCAAACAGACGGTAATTTATGAAATAGGGAGGGGGCGCTGAGGGTAATGAATATGTACCTTATTCACGTGAAGGATAAGCTTGCCGTCGTTGACGGTGGGAGCTTCGAGCAATTCCTTAATCTCCACCGCCCACGCGATCGTCCACGAGCCCCACATGCATCGCTTCTCGACCAGATATATTTGCCTGAGGAGAAAAACACGATTCACCCTTAATAAGCGTTACATTATATTAATATTATTTTTTCAATATCGATTTATCTAAATGACAAACCCCAATTTACATTCTTTCGAATATTTTGACAAGTTGGGCCTGAACCGCGCCATTAGCAAATATCGATAATAATTGTAACATTATATTTACATTATTAGACCAAATGAACTGAGCATCCTCTTCGACGTTACACTAAATTTACCTCTACGTCAGATTTGATTATGGTCAGACAATATTTTTTAATCTTCACAAGAAGAAACGCTGCACTTTGATCTTACGGTTCACCATCCTCGAGACACAAATTACACTCTTTTCTTTTTTCCAATAATCGAAATTTTCCGCTACTGCGTTCAGCAAGAGACATCACGCTTACTGCAAGGACACGAGGGCGATCTGTTTGCCATCGTCGGATAGGGCTGCATGCGCCCAGTACGTCTCAGCGTTCGCGTAGTTGTTCTTTCTCACGGTGTTCAGGAGGTGCATACCCCGCGCTTTGTAAGTCGAGTACAATTCGACCGACTGCAAAAAAAAAACAACACATTTGTCTTCGCTCTTAAACTCTAAATTTGTTGATTTCTTCTTCAACTTGTCGCGTAGGAAGAGTTTAGTTTTGCCTTACCAAAAATGGGTTTATAAAGCGTGGGAAGCGGATTCGGGACACGAAATTGTATCCCATTTCTTGGGCTCTGCGAACGGAGCGATAAAGGTATCAATTCGGTGTTTATTGGTCGAAATCAAACGAGGTCAATTGTGATTGGAAAAAAGCGAGACTGCACCTCTTTATCGTGTCCAATATCAATCCTGGCTGGATCTTCAACGAATTCTTATCGCTGTCCGTTTGGGTAAGGCTGAGTATACCCTTACCGAGGGTCTTGAGCGAATACCTTAACTCCTCTTGATGTGTGTCTGAAAAATTATAGACTTTTTCACATCAAGCGTTAAGCCTCCCGGAAACGGTAACCAATGAGTTGTCCACGTTATACGTACTGTCGGTTGGTTTTACGATCAAACCGGACATCTCGAGTTCAACGCCGATCGAGAACGAGCAGTCGATCGAGAGAACGTACTCCGGTGTCTCGGTACTCTCGAAACGCGTAATCCGCCTCTGCAACCCGATTTTTCAAGGTGAACATTGGCCAGGGATTTTTTACCCTTGATTGCTTGCTTGCGGAGGAATTTGGTTATCAAGAAAAAAGCTCATTCGCTTGCCTTAACACGAGTCGGTTCTGGTTCGGGCATATTGAAACTCAGAATCGACGTCGGCTGACCGTCGATCGAAGTGTAGCCCAGAAAACACGAAACGTCGTAACTCAACATCTCCGCAGTCTCGTCACCTTGAACGATCATCTGGCGATCAGGAAGAAAAATTGGCGATTAGCGTAATGAAATTTTCAAACGTTTTGGGGGCGAATTAATCGAGACTCACCGAGTCCGTGTCGTAAAAATAATCTCCGGGGGATTTGAAATTGTAACTGTACGGATTACCAAGCACCGTCATCGAGAGAACCAGCACGTTGTACTGATGCTTCAATTCGGATTTGTAACTCTGCCACAGCTCCGATATCAATTCTGTGTTCTCCATTGCTACCGACTTTTTCTCGAAGTAAGGTAACCTGCGAAGAAATCCGTGGAAAACGTTCAAACGATTCTAAACTCATGAGGAAAGCCGAGATGTTGATTCGAGTCTCACCTGAATTCGGCGCACTTCAAAAACGTTCCTTTGCTGGCATACTCGAATACGGACTTTATAACGCTGCAATAATCGTTCGGGTCCGACCTGCCCGTTTGGGCCTCGGCAGACGCCAATAACTTGACTTGCAACCTTACCGGAGCGATGTAAAGGTGTTCCAGCACGGTCTTTCGCCTCGTCTCGGATAACTGGAACCACGTTTTTCGTGAAGTTCGAAAAAAATATGAGAAACAAGAAAACTTTGTTTTTCATTGTTAAAATGAAAAATATATGGAATGGAATGAAACCGAAAATAGTGGACGAGTGTGCGGTAAAAATTCCAGGGATGAGATTGTAAAAATTCGAAACTCGGTAGACATTTTAGATATATGTGAATTGGCAGTTGGGAAGCAGAACAAACGGAATTAAACAAGAGTTCCTCACCTTATCACTCGCACCAGGAAGAGGGACATAAAAGTTCGATAGATCGGACTTGAGCCTCGAAGCTATCGAGTGCTTTGTCTCGATTTTTTTCGACAGCAATCCTCTCACGAGTTGTATTAAAAATTCCTCTTGTAATTCTAAATGAAAGTCTCTGACGATTAAATTTATACTTCTGAAAGAAATCATTCGTCACTTTAAATCGTTCAACGTATATCGAAGACGTTTTTTGCGAATCCAATCGACTCGCAAGGCGACTCGATTTTTCCAAGAATACAATTATGGCAATAGCGTTCGTCTTACTTGTACACATCGTAAGTAGATTTTATTTGTTTCAGGAGAGAAAATTCCAAGCAGTGTTTCAACCTTGGATTCCCGGGATAATTGGAGAAACACTTTTTCGAGGCTGTCCTCAGAATTACGGGAAATACGGAGTCGTAGGTCTGATTATCTATCTGGTGAAAGAAAAAGTAAAGAGCTGAAAAAAAGGTTCGCCGTACTCGACGAAAGATAATGAAATATTTACGAAAACGCTCACTTGTATTCTATGAATATTTCCCTGAACGTAAGTGAGCGTATCGGATTTTCGTACGTGCAGCCAAAAGCCTGGCGAATAAGTGCGTCGTAATTTCCCGAAGAACGGCTTCGTCATGTGCATTTTGACAAAGTTCACCTATGTTTGAAAAGTCGCAATATCAGCAAAAAAGAAAAACCTCGCGAAGAAAAAAATGAGGTATAAACGAGCGAATGTAGGAGGATTACATCAATGTAGTTCTCGAATTGGGCTTCTGTCGATGAGTTCTTGTATTTGTCCTCCATCCAAGCGCTCAATTCCAGAGTCAGTGTTTTCCATCGTTTGCCAATGTCGAGCTCCCAGTGCGCGGCCGAATCAGCGATGCAAGCGTAGGCGAGCTCGAGACTCGTGTTATTCAACAGAGGCGACTCAACGACCTGTCGTCATGAAAAGAAAAATCATGAAAATACAGCCGATCTTACTTGGTCCAAGTATTCCACAGTTTCCTTTTGCCCTCGGAAACATTTACGATGTGAACACTACTTTTACATTTTTTTTTCTCGATTTTACGTGGAAGACGTAAATTCAGAGAGTCAAACCGATGATATATCACTGTGAAATAACAAAAATTCTAAAGTTTGATCTTCAACCTGTCCAAGTGTGCCCAGATAGCCAAGCGTATCATTGGTACGGCGTACCGCAAATGTGGAGTACGCCGTACCCGTACTGTACCGGTAATGTGGAGGTAGGCCGTATCTCCACGGTGGAGGCACGCCGTATCTCCACGGTGGCGGTACGCCATACCGCTACGGTACGAACTCCGTGGCAGTAGGCGAATATCTCAAAAGTATATAGGCTAGCTCCACGGTAGCTCCACGGTAGCTCCACGCCGTAGAGGTACGGTGAGGTACATTTGCGGTACGGCGTACCGGTACGCCGTGGAGGTAATGTAGAGGTAATGCACGCACGTACGTGGTGGCCACAGTACCGGTACGGCGTACTCCACTGTCCATTTCACGCTATCGGTAAATTGCAACACGAAAGTTCTAATACAAACAAACTCACGATGCTGAGACCGATGCCAGCGAGGGACAAGAAGAATTCTCTCTTGCTGCATTCTGGATCAACTATGCTCTTCGCTTTCACAAATATGTTCTCGTCTTGGGTGAAGAGAAGCACTCGTTGCTGCTTCTCTATGTAACTTATCCAATAAACAACAGCTCGGTTTTTCCGAACTTTCTCGACGTTCGGCGATTCGTTGTCGGCCTCGCTGTCGGTGTCGTCGCTGCTGCTGCATCCGGACATCGAATTGGCTGATGTGGAGAGTCGCGCGTCCTGCGATAACTTTTTCACTATCGGCGTGAGCGGTGAACGTCGCAGAGTTCGAAACGTCACGACCTCCTGGCCGTATCCATCCTGAACAAAGTATCCACCGAAACATTAATCCATTGAGCCGTTTTTTACTCGGATTTGTGGAAATCGGTTTGCAAGGAACGCCAGTAGGACGAAAAACGTGGATAACTGATGGAAAAGAGAGCTAATGAAAAGTTTCAATTACCGTATCGAATCTCGCCGTGTAACTCTTGGTTTTGCTGTTGTAAACGTTCCAAACGAGCTCCCGATTTTCGGTCGGATCGTCCCAAGTATAAAGAATACTCTGGAACGGGCTCAGCAATGCGACCTGGCCCAAATTCACTTGATTCATCTTGAGAAATAGATCGTCGCAGAGATTGTCAACGCGAACGGGCGCATCGCCTGGCTGGTACTTTTGGAAGATTACGATGAACGGGGAATTCTTGCCGCCCGCCACGTCTACGCATAGCGCCGACTGAAAAATGTAATGTTTAGTTGGAGTCAATTAGAAGGAACTCGACTTTTCATGGCTGCCCCTTCAAAGAGAATTCCAAAGCAAAGACTTTCTAACTCTGGAAGTCGAATTCCAAAGAAAGAGACTTTTCAACCCTGAAACTCGAATTCTGAAGTAAGAGGCTTCTCGATCCTCGAGCTTAAATTCCAAAGCAAGAAACAGTCCAACCCCAGAAGTGAAGCGTCAAAACGAGAAAGTTTCCAACAAAATTTGCAACCCTGCAACTTGTAACCTTAAAATTGTCGTTAACCCATAAATTGAATCACGTACGCCGTTCTCCATTCGCAGAACGATTTTTCCGACTTTCGTAACATCGAAGTGTTGGGACACCAATTGGCTGCTCTTCCACTTCAATCGCATCCTCATGGACTCCGTGTACGGCCAAAACGCGACACCCTGTCCGGGCAGTAGATCGTTCCACAAATCGGCATCCTCGTTTTCCTCCATGAATCGCAGCGTTCTCTTCGTGTCGTTTTTAATATAGAAGTATGGCAGAAACGTGACGATCTTCGTGAAAAGCGGTGACAAATTGGATGTGGCTATTTCAGCGAGTATGCGATATTTCCGTTTTCTCTCGAGATCCTTGCAGGCTACGAGTGACATTGAGCTTATCGAGTCGAGATTGAACGGCAATGACCAGTCGGACTGATGCGCCTTCAAAGTTATCATCTTTTTGCGATTCTTCTTCAGCGAGAATACTATTAGCTCTTCACCGGGTATGTCGACGGTGTTGGAGAGTGATTCCTGAAAGAAAGATTTATTCGATGACAACGGACAACGCGGCAGAGTTATTGTTGCGTAAAAAGTAACGTTGATCGAACCTCACCTGGATTTGCAACGATAAACCGGTCTTGTTGATGATCCAATATTGAGCGTAAATAACAACGGTCCAACTCGAGGCTTTGTTTAACTCGACGCAGAGAACGAACGGCTTTATCGTGTCGGACTCACTGTCCGCAAACATTTTTACGAATCTTCGTTCGAGCTCGCTGTTCAACTTGAACGTGCCTGTCCATTGAGTGCCCAAATAATTTTGAATCTGTAATTGATAATGAGAAATCATTTCTTTTTGTTTTTTCAAAAAACGCGAGAAACATCCTTCATAGAAAGATTTGTTTCGCAATGTAACATATACTGAACTACTGCAAACGTTTCCAAAAGAAGGAACCAAAATAAAACGATTGCAATAACTGCACGTCTTCTTGTTTGTTTTCTTAAATGTGAAAATAATTGAATTGACCTTGAATACGACTGCCGCGTCGCCGTCACAATTGAGTGAGTACACGTTGATTCTCTCGCCGGGTTCGATTCGAACCTCGTACTCGATCGAGGGAACATTAATGTCAACGACGAACGGTAGTTTGTTGTCGAATGAGAGCGGTGGTACGATCGTAATAACGTATTGTGGCACTTGGCGATTCGTCCTAACGAATTTTGGACTTTCGGAACAGGATGCTTTGACGCCGAACACCGCGTCGCAGTTTTCTTCCTTCGAAGTGCAGTAAATGTCTTTGGCAACGTTCGGGTTTTCGCTCAATTCGCGCCAGCACATTCCTCGCTCGCTGACTTGATACTTCCTGGAAAAAGTATCCAATGATGAAAATAGCCAATGCGAAACTTTAATTCTTCCTTTCGCAGTAATGGACTTACTCCAAGTGGATTGGCAAAATGTGAACGGGAAAGTGATAAGTTATGTAGAGAGGAACGTTGTAAGTGTCGTGTGGCTCAATAACAGTTATTCGCATGTTATCGTCGAACGGATTGAGAGCCTCGCCGACGTGAGGAAGTTGAAGCTTCTCGAGCAATTGTTTCTTGTAGTAAAGGCCCAACGCGTAGGAAGTTTCGTTTCGTATCTGTGAACAATGCGAAGGAATATTCCTAGCTTTTTTCAACGAAAAGTATCACACTTTCGTTATATATTTGTATAAAAAGATATTAAAAATTGTCAATTTATAATAAATTAGATATATATTCAATATTAATTTTGATATCAAATATTAGAAATTTCAATCAATAATCAAGTAACTGATGTAAATGTAATACCAATTTTATTATTATTAATCATATCTTTAATATGATAGAATCAATAATAACGAATACTGCGTTTGTATTTATTAAATCTCTACCCCCGATGCCATTTTGATTTCAAACGGCTCATTCTAGTTCATGGAAAATTACATACAGTGATTTCGCTAAGTTAAAAAAAATCCGTTTACCTGCAATGGGGAACGAACCGATATGGTTCGATGTAAGTGATGATCCGTCGAGACCTCGACGATCAAGTGATATCGAACTTCGTGTTTCGTTGGACGGAGGGATACGAGTTTGTATCCCTGCCACTTCGGACAATACAGTACGGTTTCGTCGAATCCTGAATGTTAATAATTAATTGGATCGAATTGAAAATATTTAATGTGGAAAAATAAATTGGAAATGTAAAAGAAAATGAATAATAAAATACATGATATTTTTGAAAATTCACGATAATTCGAGAAATAAAGTCGTCCCACCGTCAATGAGGATTCTCAGACTCTCCTTCGTAATATTGCGATAAACTTTCATCGGCGAGTCGTCCGTAAACATGACAGGCGTGCAGAAAGAGTTCTCGCGATTATTGTCATCCTGATCGTTGAAACTATTCTCGATCGTCACGAATTGGCTGTCCGAAAATACTTCAGACTCGGGACTGCTGGGTAAACTCGCTGGTGATTCGCTGGTACGGTATTCACGTGCCATCAATAAACGAGTCTCTTTGCTGTCCTGCGAATCATAAAAGTGTCAAACCTCGAACGTTCGTTTGAAGATTTTTTGTTTTTACTGTTACGATATTACAATATTCTATTTAAACTTCTGTGGGATGCGAAACCAGTGAAGTGCACAACACGAAAAATGTACCTTCTCCTCGAGTCGCAATTCTATTCGGCTCGGATGGCCAATTTCGTTTTGAAGTACGAGTTTTCCAGCGTTTCCAACGACGATCGGTATTCCACTTCGAGTTTTCATAAACGTGTTCAGAACCGTTTCCAATATGGAAATTGTGTTGGGGGTGATGGTGAAGTTGATGCGGTCCTCGGCGCTGACGATGACGTACGTGGTGGGCGGATCACCCTCGACCGGAGAATTATCAACTTCCGCTCTGCAATCTGCAACGTAATAATCGTTGATGACGCTCGGCCAAAGGGAGATGTGCTCTCGATGAAACTGACAGAAATTTTCCTTCGAAAAAGAAAAAAAAATGGCCAAAAGATTTTCTAGTTTCATACCAGTCTCCACAACGTGTTCCGGCGTGAGCTGCAATCCTTTGTCCTCGTTGTTACTCGAGAGATCAGAATCACTGTCTTCCTCTTCGCTGCTGTCCTTCGTGAACAAATGACTGAAGCTTCTCGCCAGTTTCTCAGAATTATCGTCATCGTTGGAGTCGGAATCGTCGTCTTGCTCGAAAGTGTAATCGGACTCTGGAAAACGATATTCCGCGACATTGATCAACCAAAAAAAATGTTGATGAATCGTTGAAAGAGTGATTTTAGGATTACGATTACTCTTCGAAGAAAGGCTGAGATCCGGACGGATGAATATCATGTCCTCGTTGTGATCGTCCTCGCTGTCGATCGTGTCACCCTTCTTTCTTCTCGGTGTGTTGGCAGTCTTTTTCGTTTGGCTCGTGACGATCGGACAACGAGTACCGAGCCTGTACGCTTCGGCTTGATATATCTGCGACACATGTTCGTTTCTTTCATCCACTTCGAACAAAACAGGAAATGCATGTCGACGGAAAATATTGGAATGGCAGATTACCTTCACCGACAATTCCCAGGGATGGTAGATCATGTCGTTCTTGGTCGAGAGCTCAATCAGAGGCTCCCAATTTCCTCGACTCGCGTTGTAACAGAAAGCGTGAATCTTCAAGCTCGATTCTATCTGATATCTCTCATCCATCGAGCTGTACGTGCCACCGATCTCCATCTCGGCCTTTATCATTGGTATTCGCTCGATCGTATCCTCCATCTCCAGCAATACGTGTATCGGCACCGGCTTCAACGTCAGTGTTTGCACCTGAGCCGTTTGGTCGCTCGAAAAACGTCGTTTGCTCGGAACATCTGAAAATCCATAATAATTGCTTTCAGCGGGTTGTAAAATTGAAAAATGAAACAAGGCTTTTCAGCCACCAAATATGCGCACTGTATATCGAAAATTGACGAGTGTACTCACACTGGATGATCTCTCTGCACGGCACGACGAAAACTTTCTTCGGTGACCACAGGTCCACGTGATTCACCGGATTTTGATTGCCGTCCGCGCTATCCGATTTCCCTTCCACAGCTTTAAAAATCCCTGAAGCTTCTTTCACTATCTGCGAATATTGGAAAGTCATTGTGTACTGTACGATCCGAAGAAAAAACAATTGGAATTTTATACGAGGTTCGATTGTGATTGCGCAATTATTGATCAATATTTTTTTTTAGAAGTGTACATTGTTCGTATCGCCATTACAGTTTAAATTAAAAAAATGAAAGAATTATCAATGAAAATATAGAATAAATCGAATGGAATGAAGTTTTTAATTCCCTGCATTTACGGAACGAAAGGCAAAGAGTTTTTTTACCTCGTTCAACGTGTATACAATTCCCGGCGATATGTGAATATTTATTGAATTAATATCCACGTTCATCTGCACCCTATTTTCTGCTTCGAGCTCTTTAATGGAAATTTCAGCGTCACAAGGGCGCAATACCCATTGGGGCAATTGTCGACGAAAACGCTCTTGGCTTTTGCTCTTTGCGAGTAAATTCGATATCGATACAACGATCGAGGATAATCCTGTGTGCTGACTGCTCTCGATCGTCACTTCCGCTTGTATCAGTATCGCGTGTGCGTTGCTCGCTTTGAGATCGGCGAACAGAAGTATTTCCGGCTTTCGTATCCTAATCGAAAGCGATGTACCTGCCAGGGAAAAAATCATTCGAGTATTTTATGAATATTATGCATTTTCGGAATAAAACTATCAAAACAATTTTCTCATAGGAAAAAATTGCACATAGGAAAAAATTGTGTTTTTACACGTTTTTTACAATTTTATCATGGAAACTTTGGGTTTTGAGGGAAATAATTGGTAGACGCATACTTAGGGGATAAAATTACATCGAAATCGACTAATTAAAAAAATATTAATAATCCAAATTTTTTTTTATTTTTGGGGAAAAAACGTGTTTTTTTACTAAGGGCCGATTTTTCAATAGCCAGATAACTTTTATCTGATGAATATGTTCGACGTTTTGACAGCTATTGTATAGAAAATATGTCAAACCGCCATATTTATTCCTCAGATACAAGAGCGTCGCCAGCTTATGACTAAGGGGGGGGGCAATGGGGCAATATTATGGTGGATAAAAAATGTGAACTATATTATATAGCTATATGAATATAGCTACATTTTATCTCGGGGGGGGGGGGCAACTGCCCCCCCCCCCCCCCCCCGGCGGCGCCCCTGGCCCGAGAGAAGGTTAACGGTGGGTGGAAAATCTTTGCCTTTAGGATTTGGCACTCCACTGTCTACTCAATCGCTTCATTATGATTTTCTCTTTAAAATACCTAGTGAATTACCAACTTCCGATGATTTCTCAATTTTTGGGAAAATTTCAAAGTTGGACTATTGATTTTTGCAATTTTTTCCATACATATCCCTTTGCCTCTTTCTGTGCGATTTTTCAAGTAAACTTTCTGGGGAAACTATACAAGATATCGATATGAATCCAAGAACGTTATTTAAGTCAGGCAAAACCCGTTTCCAAATTCCCCCATTGAATCTCCATAGCATAGAAAAAGCTGATTCTACGACCTTTTGAAATCTCGTAATTTTTTACATTTCGGAAAAGTGGCCAGGGAAATCGAACATTTTTGTTATCCGTTTTAAAAGTAATAAAAGGGCGCATTTAATTGTAAATTTTCCGCTGATTACGAATATGCCCGAGTTTATTGCGAAAGTTAAAAATTAGACCCCCAAACCCCCATTTCACGGATGACATTCCTTCGTGGAACACCCTGCATGTGGGAAAATAGTACCTGGCGCGTCTTGAGAATCCGGCGTAGCCACGGGCTCTTTGCAAACGCACACCTGCGATAAACATCGTGAATTATTGTATTAATCTTGCGATAAAAATGATGCAATTGTATTAATCTCATAATAAAATTTTGCAATTACTATTAATATTCGAATGGGGGTAACCGAGTAAAAAAATAAGTGGAGTAAAAAATAAAAAATTTAATTCATGAGATTTTGATTTTTTTACTTCATTAAATTCGTAAGTTTTGGTACTAAAATTAACGACTGTCAATTGTACCAATTGTTTAATTTGACGAGTAATAATGACTATCGCCATATTCCTATTGTAAATATTATAAATCTCACAATAAAAGTAGCCTCATAAAGTCGCGTGGATTTAAAATAAATAAAAATCAAATAGTATATTCGTAATAACCGTATGATCCTCGAAAGCGTCATTGACGACTCCCTGTTCGATCTTTTCATGGGGCAACGAGTCAACGAAGTACCGGGTCAGACGTAACACGAACGGTATCGAGAGATTGAGCCTGGTTTCTTCGACGAGCATATCGATGCAACGATCACCCGTGGGGGCCTGCGTAAAAGTGAAATCGAAGACAGGCGGTTCCGAAACCGAGATACACGACTCGTAATTCATCCCCGCCGATTTTGCCGGTGATTGAATGATTCTGTAAACAATAACAGGCGATCGGTCACTTTTACCGCAAATATACGTTTTTTCGCACTTATAACGGTACGGACTTTTTTATAACGGTGGCTTCTTTCCGTGTATCCTCGAGGACGCACGTACGCAGCGATACTTTTACGGCTATACTGCGATTGCTGTAGAGATCGAACGACGTCACAATTTCACCGATCGTCAATTTTCCCAATCCGTTGTTAAAGTCGCGAACCGGAGAACTGAGCACCTGAAAATTCGATACGTTTATGCGACTACCCCGTTTGCGCAAGTTTACGTTTATACCAGCGGCGAAAAATACGAATACACCTTACAACCTTTCGTTCGGGACAAAAGTCACCGATATCGGCCAAAAAGGATTATCTTCCTTGGACTATCTTCAAACTATGAAAAAAGGACATTATGCTTTTTATCGGAATTTTGTGTCATTTTTTTCACTAAAATTCTGTATTACTTCATTTGATTCTAATTCTGTATTATTATATTTTATACGAATTCCGTATTATTATTATTTTTTATTTACATTCTGTACTATTATTTTTATTCGAATTCGGTTACTTTTTAAAATTCTTTTTAGAATGACCTTGAGCATTCATAATTTTTTCTCTATTTAGGCGACTTTGAAAATGGATCTTTGTTAAAAAATGTCTAAACTCGTCTGTTACTTCGTGGAAAATGTCTATGTAGTTCATCAATTTTCAATTGGCCGATAAGCAAAGTTTTCTTTTCGTTTCCAATGTTATGATGACTTCGCTAAGCATTGCAATTTTGCAAAACACAAGAGGAAATACTTTGAGCGGTAAAAATGTAACTCTAGTTATTTTTCTGAGGGCTCGGGGTGGAAAAGTCGCGAGAGTGTGTTCATTTTTTTTGCGGGCAGCGCGAGCTCACTATTATTGTTAAATTGGGTGACGAGCGAGCGAATGTTTTTGTTTTATATTCAACTCGATGCGAATGCAATGAAGGAGAAAAGTGAGAAACTGAAAACCAACAGTGCCGAATACTGGAAGTGTAAACGAAAAAAAAATAGATGAGTGAATAAATGAAGAAATAAATAAAATCTTACGTGTGGAAAACATCGATGTGCTGATTAATTGGATAATACGTTTTGAACCCAAAAGACAAAGCTTCCTAGTAAAGAAAGAGAAATAAATAAATGAAAGAAACGAAGGATGATGACAGTCGTGAAAAAGAAAGAAACGACTGTTTGTGACCTTTGGAATCACACGAGCGTACCTCGTCAGTGTCGGAGAACAAATTCAATTGCAATCCATCGAGAGTAAATTTCACGCTTATTTCACAAACTGGCTGTTCGTCCTGACTCAAGAAAACTTCGAGTTTTTTCAACATCGCGTCGTCGATGTCGCATTTGCTCGCGTTTGTTTTTATCGCGCCCTCGTTTCGCGAGGTAATCGCCTCGCGATCGGGATACATTTTCAGAATGTTTTCCTCCCATATATTGACGACCGACGCGAAGTCTTTCTGGCCAAGGTTGATAAGGAGATTGTCTATCGAGCCGTGCACCTCGAACAGACCGAAGCTCTGAAAGCCGAGGATGCTCCGGAACTCGGTATTCCTCTTCACATCTAATCGCACTTGGATCGGCTCGACGATGGGTTCCTAAAAGAAAAAAAGTGTAGAAAATGGCAGGTTTAACATCGCAACATATAAGTTATCAACATAGGCCAACAACAAACGATTTCCGTGATAATTTATTAAGAATAGAAATTCATTAAATATCAGAAAAGATAGATTAAATGGTGTTGAAGTTTGCATCGTCGGAAGGCGACGATGTTTTTGCCGATTACTTATTCTCATTACTATCCAAATTTACGTATTTAATTTTTATTAACAGTAGCGAAACAAAAATTACCAAAAAAACGTTCCATGATTTTCGATTTTTAAATCCGCAACAAAATTTCACCGTATAAAGAAGAAATCATTTTCAAAAAAGATGCAACCATTCTTTTGCGATTTTGTATAACAACGAAAATAACAAATTGAAAATAGCTTCCGTTGCAATCCAACGGTGCAACTTCAAGCCAACATTTATGTTCTCGAGTACAGGCCTTGTAAAATTTGCTATTCTTCCTATATGGCTAGTCCAGGACTGCGTTTAGGTTTGATTGGGTTTATCAACGTACCTGCATTTTTAGAACTCCGGCTAGTGTCATGATCGCTCTACAAACCGTCATGGACGTGAGTTTAAGTAAAATATTGTCAACTATCGCGAGGTGCGAATCGACGCTGCTGGTATCCTCCGAATGACGAGGTTTTCCGTTCTTTTTGAAGAAATTTTCGATCGTCAGTATACCTGGTAATAAAAGTTGATATTAATAAGCGATATTGATAAGAACATAGATAAATTGTTAGTGAATGGTAATATCGCATGATTGACGATTTTCTCATAGCTGATAGCCATTCGGCTGAAGAGTTACGCTAGGATCTTCTTACCAGTGTCGAAAACGAGAACGCTCGGATTTTCTCGATTCTGGGGGAACAATAATGTAGGCCCTTGTATGTCGATGGATAAATGGAGCTTCGTTGAGCTAGAGCGAAATTCCTCTATTGTCTTCAGTATCAAGTTTTTCAATTTTTCAACCGGCAAAAGAGCGAAAATGCGCTCGAATGGTTGAATGAAATACTGAAATTAATCGAACAAAAGATTAATGAAAAAATAATCGATTGAGACTATTAAGACTCATCGATATCATAATGAAATACATTTTCCCTGTTGTTTGTTTGAAATGTATAACGTTGAAGAAATAAAACACACCCGACATTGTATCAAGATTTCAGAATGCAGAACGCAATTTATCTTCCCGACTGACAGTTTGAAAGAACCGTCCGATTTGACATCATCGGGGGTACTGCCGATGTCCGAGCATGAGTAAAGTTTCGGTGCGTGCCTCACGTATTTCAAATCGAAAACTCCGTCCTCATCGGTTGTCATTGCCTGAGAATGTCGAGTAAACAAATTTTCAATCGGTAAAAATGCACAAATTTATTTCTAAAAGATTTTTAATTATGCATATCACTATATGATAATGTGTATAAATAGAATGTAATTTAAAAAAATAATAATTCGGGAATGAAGAGTTGGATAACGTTACAAAACATTTTTTTTTTATCCAAAAGAAAATATCCCTGAGAAAAAATGAGAAAACAATGCAGCTTTTTATCGTTTTTTTTTCATCCATTTCAAATGTGAATTCAAAATTCAAAATGTTTATCAAGAGTTTACAGAGGGTACAACGTCGGCTGGAATTAACATTGCGTTGTTAATTTCTTCACGGGACTTACCTTCGGATACAAGGTTACTTCTCTGAGATCGTCGATCGCCAAGCCACGCAGATGCGCCCTGAGTATCATTCGCTGATTGGCGTTGTAAATACAGTCGCTCTCAGCTCCGATTATCTTAACTTCCAAAAAATCGCTGTCCTTGTCGCACAATCGTAGAGTGAAGGAATTCAAGCGTGCCGAGTAGCTCAGTTTGATCGCACCTAAAGAAATTGAATAAACGAAAAGCATTACGTTTCGAGATGTTTATATCTTCAAGCTTTGATATAAACTATATATTGTAAATTGATAAATACTGAAACAATATTCAATTTATTGCGTAAATGACATGTTTATTTCGTGCAAGATCTTATTTTATTTCTATGAATTATGAAAATCGTTATATTTATTGTTTTTTTATGGAATTGCAACGAATAGTAATTGGAACTTTTACCTGGCGGCACGGGTGGATCGCTATCCTCCTTTTTGAACAATCCCACTGCGTAACGAGCCACAGCCAATAACTCAAATATTTTGCTGTAATGTAATCTTATAACAAAAAAAATGGTAAATTTATATTCAATTTTTTGAAAAAGATATTGGCGATATAAATAATCGCAACTCACGTCATTACGCTCGTGCAGTAACGTTTGAGTTTCAGGAAAGCTTGTCGATGAAAGACAACGTTCAGATTGGTGATGTTGAGCACGAGGGATTGTTCGATGCTCCGAAAGTGCGACTTGAAATCGGGACAGTCGGCTCTAACCTTGTGAAACGAGAACGAACACGGATATTGAGCAACATTATTAAAATGTGTAAGGGAAGCCAGCGATGGTGAGGGGCAAAGATCGTTGATCATTGAAAATACGTGCGAACATACTTTTCGATATGAGGCACTGATTACATCGTAAGAACCGTCAGTCGAAATAAGCTCGAGATAAGACCCTGTTATTCCCGCGTTCGTTTTGTCGGCGAGGACGATGCTCCCGACACCGAATTGAAACGCCGGACCGTATTCCATTATGGCGGCTTCAAAATACATCGTGCAGAGTCTCAGAACTAGATAAGGCTTTTCACGACCCTCAGAGGTTGTTACGGCATGGAACGATAGCTGGAAACGTGAACGAGTATTGATTTTATCGACACGATCGATCGAAATTTGTTTGGGTTTATATTTGGGCGAATAATTTTCATTTTCCGGGAATTCTGAAAATTGACATTAAAATAATTGTGGCAACCCAACCTCTCCGATGACGATGCGAAGCAAAAGATCGACGTGATTGTGAGGTGATATATTGTCATCGAACCCCGATAAATTCAACGATCTCATCCACTGTTCCAAATCCTCTTCGCTGAATTCCGAGGAAATGACGCTTCTTCGAGAACATGAAAAGATTTGACACGCAAGGTGAACAAAGCCCACAATTCTCTTCTCGTATCTTTCGTATGTTTGTTTTGTTTGTTATTTTACCTTACGGATTCCGTGACGGTGGAGGTTGGAATTGCGTTGGTAGGATACTCGGATTTTTCGCGAGCCATTATGAACGAAGAGAGAGTTACGATCGATCTGATCCGCATCAATTCCTCGATCGTAATCAGTATATTTTCTGTCGTTTCTTTCCGCACTCGTGTTAGGCTCTTGCGAAACTCTTCGATGTCTTCCGCCTTCGGTATCCACATTTTGTTCAGGAACACGCAAACGTACCAGAGCTTACCCTTCGACAAGTTGAACTTGACATTCGAGATCGAGACGTTAAGTTTCATTCTGGAATGCGAAAAGAAGAAAACAATTTAAGTGCTTTTCTGTTCTTGGCGTCGTAATGAGTGAGAAACGAATTTTACCTTGGCAATAGTCGATAATCAGGCTTAATGCTACAGGAAAGTGTTACGTTAGCTTGAATCTTTGGTATCAAATGACTCTCCGAGTCTTTCCACCTTCGAGATTCTCGCCAGTCATCACCTGCGAAACGTCAGTCAACAGTCAGTGATCTTGACAGGCGAGTGAAAAACATTGACGGAGAAACGTACCGGAATGGCAAACGAGAACTTGACTATCGGTCCACACCAAGTGAATACGATCGTACAACAATTCTTCCAGTTCCATCAGAGTCGCATCCTCCAGTTGAACATCAATTGCTTGCAACTCGCTCTTGAATGTCATTCGACCAAGATCAACCAGGAAAATGTTTCCACCCCTGCAAATTCCATAACGATGCATCGTACCATCAACGAGAGCAACACTCTTTTTTTCACGCATTTCTCTTTTCTTTACTAGATTTTACCACTTTTCTTCCGTGAAATTAAATAGCGTTTGGTTTTTTGTGAAACGTATTAGTTTTCCTTTTTTTGGTCGAATTTATTCGTCTTTTTCTTTTTTTCTATTTCTACTAAATTTTCTCGACTTTTTTGGAAAGCATGCAATTTTTTTATGCTTTTCGTTTCTTGATTTCGGAATAAAAAAAAATGTATTCACTGATTTATGGAATTGATAGAATTACGTAATATCCTTCAGTACGAACTCTTGAAGTGAATTGAGCTCCGGAAAAACGATGTAAGGTCCCTTTATGTCCAATTTCAAATTGATCCTCAGTCTTCTCGAGATGATTGAATTGACGAGATGCTTCAGAGTATCCGCGGTACATCGATAGAGCTCGTGAATGCTGATTGCAAAATGTTTGATGTGAGATTTGTTGCGTTTAAAAAACATCGCGATTTCACGAACGGCATGCTGCAATTAAGAAAGTCATGGGTGTCATCAATTATTTATTTTTTCCAATACGTTGTTTTTTAAAAAACGGTAAAATTACTCCGTGGTAGGTGACTTCGAACGCCTCCAACCTGACAGTAATGTCGTAATTGAAATCGTCGGTTGCCGGGTTTTTCTCGAAATCGATAGCCAAAAAGTTCTCGAATACGTTGCCTAAAAAGTAGAGAAAATAAAAAACGTGGTATCATTCGGTTTTTGTTTGGGTTTGAAAGTGTCTACTCACCGGTAAGAATATTATCAGCGGTGACGAGGGGAATCAAATCGCCGTCGGGCGAGGATCCCTCGATAACGAAACTCTCGGCTCTCGCGGAAACTTTATAGGCCGACAATTCGGGACGCGTTTCAACGCTCGTGAGAAATTGGGTGACCGTCATCACGAAGATTTCTTGATCTTTGCTGAAGAGGCTCAAAGACAAGTTGGCCAGCGTGAAGTTGTATTTTCCATCTGGAACAATGAGTCGTCGAGTCGTGTCGTTGAAGAACGTAATTGAACCAATATCCTTTTTGGAAGCATACAAAGAAAAAAAAGAAAACGGGCGCAAACGTACCAATGTGCTTGCGAACTTTTTCCAATTTGAATTTGTTCTCTAGATCGTTACTGTTGCTGGTGACGTTTGTTTTTTTGGCATCGGGGCTTGTCGTTTGTTCGGACTTGTTGTTGATCTTATCGGAATTGACGACCAATCGCATGTTCGAAGCTTGGCAAACCTCGACACTCACGCACTCTGGCGACCACTTCTTCAAATCAATTTTCGCGTGTTCTCGTGCTACGATAATATTCAACGGTGTGAGGAAATCCTCGTACTTCTGGAGATCCAATTTGAGCTCGGTGTCGTTAGGGCGCATCAGCGTGCGCATGTAAACCTCCTTGTACATTCGATAGTTCTGCCGGTGTTTTTTCATGTATTCCCAGGTGTAAGGTCTTATCTTGTACTCGAGTATCGCGTCGTAGGCGTATCGCCACCAGGCTTTGCGATCTTCGCTCACACCCACCGTCGGATGATTTTTATTCTGTAGCCTCGATCTTAATTAAATTGAATTTTAATTGGAACGAATCCATGTTAAAGATGGCTATCATCTTGAGCTTTAAATCGATGGACTTTTGGTCTATGTTTTTGTTTCGCTGAAGACATTCTTACCTCTCGGTTGATCGAAGCTTATAAGACTCCCAGAGTTGGCACAACGTCGCGAACTGATCATCCGAGAGCTGCATTGCGACATCCTGAAGGACAACGTCCACCAGCATTCGTGATACTTGGCCCTCGCTACTCTTATTCACGATAACCTTGATCTTCGTCGTGAACGGTTTTATCACTTGAAGAGAAAATAAAATAATAAGCTCTGATTGGTTGAGTCGAAGGAACATTGAGATTTTCATGCTTTTCTTGCTCTGCGCACTTACGGAAGTGAAAGTCTTTGTTGTTCATTCCGAAGATCTGCAGAGAACGATTCATTATCGCTTTCCACTCGAGAAGATTCGAAAATTTCCATTCTTCCGGATACTGCGGGAGTGACGGTTCCGCACACGGATCCATGTAGAGGCTGAGCGATTCGGCTCGTATCAACTGATAAACCGATGACGAGGATGTCTGAGTAACACCAGGTTTCCATTTGCTGTTGAAAAATTATTATTCTATTGATGTTCATCAACTCCAATGTCGGTTCACACGATGACCCATCATTTTTCAGGAAATGCGTGAACTTTGAACACTCACTTGTTCGTTGTAGCCATGGAAAAACTCTGAATGCACAATCCGCACGCGACACTGCGATCAGCAAAGCTCTCCTCGTATCGCACGTGAACATTGTTGACTGTTATTCGAAAATTCTTCACGACTGACAGCAAAAGAGTATCCAAGAAACTCGATGGTAGGCCTAGCGAAAAATTGTTCGTATTTACTACCGCATGGTTAAAAAATAGTGTATGAACACATTTAAGAGAAAAGTGAAACAAATGGATACGTATAAATATTTTTCAAAGAAAAAAGCGAAGACGATTCATCGCTGGAGAACACGTTGAAAAGATAAAATTGCCAAAAAATAGCAAGCAAAAAAGGATTATTTGTTTACTGCTAGGTAGATATTCTTAGACTCATACGAAAATCGATTTTTTTAAAGCGATTTTCTGTCTCTTGTTCCAAAGACTAAAACGTAATGTAAAGTGACAGTCAACTTCATTTGGAATAATTCTTCGGATACGAGAAGCAAATTTATTTATTTTGTCATCGCGGATGGCAAGCAGTAGCTACCAGCTTTTCAAACAACAATAACTCGCTTGTTCATCGTCATTACTTAACAAAAAAGTAAAAATTCCACAAAATTATCATTTTTGTTTAAAATGCCAAATTGCTTATCTGAGAAGCAATATTAAAATTTGAGTAGTTGTTTAAGTTTTCTATGCACCTGGTCCCAACAAACCCTCTTCCTCGAGATCCTCAAGTATTTTTTTCTTGGCAGCCCTCGTCAGTCTCTTCTGTATGTCATGATCGTATTTTCCAGATGTGGCGGGTACAGCCACAATGTAAATGTCCTGAAAGAGAGTTATCGTCGCTTCAACAACGATTCATGATTTTTGTGCCAAAAAAAAGTAGAGAAGAAATTTCCATGTCACAAATATAGATAGATCTAAGTATACACAGTATGTGCCAGGTGAATATAACCTCACAAGTTTGCAAACCGTTTTTCCTCACAGAGAGATAGGTTTTTGAGGAAAATCAGAGAATCAGGACCTTTAGAATTCACAGATGAACAACATGATGATTTTGTTTCAAGTTACGAGCGAATCATCATTGAAGCATTTTGGTTCTAAAATTTCCACTATCTCTTTTGCATTTTTGTGTCACGTGATATGATTCTAATTAGCCTGTATTTGGAATTTGGCCAACGAATGGTCTAAGAAGGCGGATTACGAGAAAAAATAAAGTGGCGAAATTTTTGAATCTTACCTCAATCAGCAAGATGGTCGGCTGCATAAATAGACCCGCCCATGGTATAGTGAGTGATACTTTTCCGATAATACCAATCTCGACACGGATCGGCAAGCCCAGCTGATACTGTAATGATCGTGCGATATAAAATCGATATTCGAAATTTCGTGGTATCGATGCTTTTTTCCTTTGGACCGAGAATGCGCAATATAAGCAAAAGGTGTAACGTTACTTACGAGTGCTTCGGGTTTCAATTTTAAGTCTGTCAGATAAGGCTCGCCCGAGATTATTCCGACATTGAACTGTTCGGTATCGAGATCCTCGACGTATCTCCCCAACAGTCGATTGAAAAACGCCGCTACCGCACCCTCGAACATGTCTTCGACTTTTTCTCTTTTCTTCTTATTTATTTCTTTCGTTTCCGGGAGAGGGGAAAAAAATATTTTTCTTTGGGGTAGTTTTTCTTACGTATCTAACCTGACAAGTTTCCGTTAAGCGCCATAACCTCACAAAAGTGTGCGATGTTACAGGCCCTACGAGATTATACGAAAAGTAAGGTGAGCTCATGCGCGATAGCTACAGCTACTTTTATTGATTTTTATTGTCGTGTTTGCGCCGATTGTGCGCGCCACCGAGGAACATAAATTTCATCCGCAGAGCTTTAAAACCTTTTTTTACCCCTGTTCTGTACTTTCGGTGAATCTCGGATCAACGGATTTCGAGTTGATGAGATATACGTCGATGCCTAATTTGCTTATTCCGTCTTGTCATTATTACCACTATTTTTCAATGTCGAATCGAAATGTTTACTTTTTTTAAGTTTGTGAATATGTATTACACCTTTTATCTACACATATATATACAGGCTAATTAACACTATCACAGTACCGGTGACGGCCATTAGAGGGAGCAGTTGGGATAAAAACGCTTTTTTTAAATGCTCGAAAATAAAAATTAAAAACATTTAAAAAATATATATTTTTCCCCCAAATATTAAATAATAAACAAACTGTGGTATATTATCGTCTTACTATATGTCTTACTATATGTTGCCACCGCGAATTTCTGTCGCGTGACGAAAGAATAATGGGAACGGAATTAAAAATTCCGATTTATCTCTTCTTTCATTCCCTGGAGTATCGGGAATCTTCGTGTTCTAAGAATAATTAGCGTACATGATCGCGCATTGAATACGCGATCGAGGCACGCAACATCGACGTGACCGAAATATAGAGAACGTCGGGAATCCTATAACTTGTTGCTTTTGGACGGCGCGGCGGCGAGTGCCAGCTGTTTGCAAAAATCGATCGACCAGAAGTAGGCAAAATTCCGTATCCGAAGCTATGCCCATGACGATGCAATCTTTAATGATACAAATCAATAGCGCGATAAAGTCGAAAATAGTTCGATTATTGATAAACATAAATAAAAAACATGGTCGTTGTTTATGCAAAATTGAAGTCAATAAATCGAGCGACTTTATTACATTTTTACGACAGACCAACCTTTTAAACGAAAAAAAATCTTACGAATTTCCGCATGTGTGTTTTTTTAAATATTATTCATCATCGTTGTTAACTATTATTTGATTGTTATAATACAGTAATTAAATCAAACGTGTACCGAAATTCCCGCCCCTAGACAACACCTCTCGTGTCCGGAGCGCGAAACGCTTCACATATCCGAACGTTACCTTCCGTCGATTCGTAGATTGATTCGGGAAACAGAGAAACAAAAAAATGGTATCCACGCGAGGACCCAAATTCAAATTTTGCGACGGTGAAAAAGTTTTGTGCTACGAACCTGATCCGACCAAAGCAAAAGTACTTTACGACTCAAAAGTACGAAAAAAACTTGTTGCCTAATTGCAATTGTTTCGTTCGTTGAGAAAACACGCGGATACTTTTCAACCTTGTATTCGTCTCGCATTCATCGGTTAACCTTAAAAAAAAACACTCTCTTACCAAACAAAACAAATTAATTGTGTACAGTGTAGCTAACGAAACGAAATGCATGTTATCGTAGTAAGGATGCTATTATGATGATTATTGTCTTCAATTCTCAGGTCCTGGATGTTATTATTAACAAAGATCAGAGGGGAAGAAAAGCGGTGGAATATCTCATACATTTTCAGGTTAGCGTCTCTTCTAGAATCTCCCGTCAAAATAACGTAACATGAAAGTATCGTAAAGTGCAGCGCGTTCTGTCGTTGTTTTTTTTTGTGTTATTGCCAACCTACTTTACGGTCGAGAAACGTGAAACTTTTTTGGTCGTCGCTAACTCAAACGTACCCAAACATATATGCAACAAAAAACAAGGCTTCATAACTGCAGTTTTAAAAACTTGCAATGTAAAGCTCATCAGCATTCTTAAATCTGGGAAGGTTCTTTTTCGATATTAAAGCGTATGAAAAATGAATTAAGGGATCACATGGTTTAAATAATCTCTGCTTATTGAGTATCAATGTCGTATACGTAAGCAGTTCATTTGAAAACTGCTATTTTTTTAATTCTTCCACATTAAATTGGGAAATGATAATTTGTTAAGAAAATACATTTGCCTCTCGATCCATGTTTGTTCAATTTGGCACTGATCATAGCACCGAACTTGCATCTCTATACCGTTCGACCCATTATCCTGTATATCATTATCCACTCTCTAATTATCAATACCACAATCACAGGGTTGGAATTCGTCCTGGGACAGATGCGTCACTGAGGAGTATGTTCTCAAAGACACAGAGGAGAATCGTCAATTGCAGCGAGACCTGGCGCAAAAAGCCCAACTCCAACTGTAAGTTAAAACAAGATGCAATTGGCTCCCAATGACCGTAACTCATTTATGTTCAGAGGCGCATACCTGTACCGCCGTGAGAGAAAGAATCGTAGTCACAAGTTGTCGGACCGTTCGGGTATCGAGTCGAGGAGAAGAGCCCGAAGCGGCGGCAGCCGAGCAGCTTCGGGGACAACTGGATCATCCGAGGACGGTAGCTCAGGGCAGCAAGACGATTACGACACGGAAGAGGTCATTACGGAGGAGGAGTCGGAGAGTAGTTCAGATTTTGGCGGTCCGTCGAGCGACGACGAAGACAGCGGCGGTGGAAGTCAGTCCGGGGCTAGTGTCAGACCGGGTATTGATCTCGACATTGGAAACACACTGAGGCGAATCCTCGATCAGGACTACGAGCTCGTAAATCACAAGCACAAAGTGCGTTTTCGGTCCCGTTCTTTTTCCTGCTTTTTCCATTTTTGTATGATTACGATCGGGTAAACTCGATCGATTACGATTCAAGTATAATTTCGAGATTTGCTTTATTGACGTGACGTATTATTCGTGTTGATTGAACAGCTAGCAGTTTTACCGGCACAACCGACCGTCGCCAACATACTCGAATCCTGGGTTCAACATTTCACGACGACGCAGCTGACGAACATACCGGAAAAATCGCAGCGGAATAAAACGAACAACACGGTCGAGAAGATCGTCAATGATGTCAACATATGTCGCGAGGTCGCGGACGGTTTGAGGATTTACTTCGATTTCACACTGCCGAATTTATTGCTTTATCGACAAGAGAGAGAACAGTACAACGCTTTCAAGTCGTCAGTTATGTTCGTGGAACATTCGATCCCGATCAAAGAAGAAATAATGGAGTGAGTCAAGAGCACTGCGTGACTGTGAGTCGCACGATGGTTTTTCTTCACTCTCGCGTCTTTGCTTTCAGCAATCCCGATATGATCATCAAAGAAGAGATCGAGGATCCCGAGTACGCGCACCTTCCACCGTTTCGAGAAAACGAATCCGAAATTGAATGCCAATCAAAGCCGATATGCTCCAAGCGAATACTGCGTTCGTGCAGAGTTAGCTCGATAGACGATAATCGACAGTTGAAGGCTTACGACGACGTCGTCAAGCAGGAACCCGGAAGCGTATCCAGGTGACATTGGCAGTCCTTGTTCCGTTCATATCCGGAAAATTCGAATGAAGATCTGTCCTCGTACTGAATGAATCCGAATCTAGGCTTTTCTCATCATTTTTAATATTGCGCTTCTTCAAACACCGGTTTTTACCACATTGAAAGTATTCAAAACAAAACTTACCACTTATCAACCAACGCAATGACAATCCGCGTTTTTTATACGTAACCGGACGAGGAATATCGCAAACGAATTAAAGTGATTTTCCGTTTCATCCTTGCAGTATAGCCAGTACAAGCTCGCGCTGCTCGAGTCCGCGAGGCATAATAACGAGGCTGCCCGTCGTCAGTTCAGCCCAGATAGGAGCCCTGCTTCACGAATCGAACAAATGGAGACTGATGCCCGATTCGGCGAAGGAAGAAAACGTACCGAGTCCATCCACGTATTTCGGTGCTGCGCATCTGGCTCGTCTTTTCGGTAAAACATCAAAAGATACACTTTGATCCATCGTTAAGCAAAACCAATTGCGCAATTACATTCGACGCGTTTTTTCCAGTTAAACTACCAGACTTGTTGCAAATAACGGACATACCGGAAAAGAAGCTAAAAGTGCTACTTAAACATCTGGACATGTTTCTGAGGTAAACGGAAAGCAACAGTGTTCACTTTCAAATGCAATACTCATTTCCGACCTCGAACTCAAAAATGATTGAACTTTTTTGTTTTAGTTATCTGGAAATGCATCGGGAATGGTTCGGCGAACAATTTTACACGCAAATGGAAACGCGCCCGCTTCAACAGTAACGGGTGGGGGATAAATATCAATTGGCGAAAAAAAAAAACGGAATCTGCTAATGTGTATGGCTTACGGGAAATTATCGTCCAATCGATCGATGCAATCGAAGAAAAATCGGATAACTGGAATCAACTGTTACGACATATGTTACGATCGTAGTACAAAACGTTTATTCGCGATGAGGGATCGATTAGTAACGAGACGAGATGAAACGTTTCTCATCGAAAAACCGATTTATTGCGAATACAGATATACCGTACCCGGTAAAGTGAATGTGACCACGTGGAATTTTAATTCATGACGATTAGAATTCTCGCGTGTACGAATTCAAATCTCACTATCATACAAACGATACATGCGTAGCTTGTCATGATTGTTTTTTCGTCTTCTTCGTCATCTCACAAAATTCGACTCGCACGCAATTCACGCGGAAATTCGGACAGACGACTTTACGAATGTGAAACGGAGGGTGTGAAGTGTTTTCGATTTTCACCGATTTTTTTCGAATGTCGGAGCTCTTTAATTCTTTTGAGCCGCTTGTACGAAATTTTTCTTCGAGATATCCTGAATTCTGACGTACGAAAAAACGTGCTTTAATGCGAATCTTTTAATTGGGTCGTGTGCTTTGACCAATAAAAATTCGGCAATAAATGCAATTGCAATGAAAAATTGTCAAATCGTTAATTTGTTCGATATTTGTAAATGTTTATTCTGATTGCTCTCACCGTGATGAAAACACTTCGTTGTTAAGTCCGTTTTAAATAAAATGACGAAAGTAGCGTAATTAAACTTGCGTTGGACTTCCAATCCTATAATTGAACACAATAAATTCCAGTCATACGCGTATAATTTACAAACCCATAGCCTTTGTACTCCCGTGTCAGTAATTCAATAAATAACAGCCACAAACGATATACACAAACAACAAGAACAAAAAAAATGCAAAGCCTGGGGAAGGACGCTTTCCCGAGCTTCGACAGTACAAAACCCGTAAAAAGCATCAGATTCGGAGTTAGGCGAAAAAATGATCAACCAATACCTCGATTATCCCATTATCATACACGTATATGTTACAAAAATATGTTTATTTTCAATTCTATCGCTTTCCCCCTATCCCCATCGAGACGAGTAATTAAAAAACAGAATTCACGAGCGCGACGCCGAGAGGTCGGTCTCGGCAGTTCGCGTCGGATTGCTCGAGTTGTCGACGTTTTCCTGAGGCGTGCGAATGGGGAATCCCATGAATCTTGAGCCTGCACCGTTCAGTGTACTCCGTCGAGTCCTGGTCGCGGTGATGTCCTGGGGTTCCCGAAACCCATTGTAACGGAACAACCCCTCGCCAGGCGAGCAAAGACCGCCACTGGCCATTCTGTACCAGCAGTGATAGGTGATGTACCAAGTTGCAACGGCGACTAGACAACCAATCATTTTTTCCAGCATTATGTGATAATAGAGCATGGTTGAGAGAAGCATAACGTCCCAGAGAATTTGTTGAAGAGTCATAGCGACGAAGAGGCCCCTGAGATATGGGCTGAGAGCTGAATGAGCTTTTTTCAAAAACTCCAAATCCTCGTCCGCCAAGTTCCTCATGTGTCCAGTGCTGATTTCGTTGGGGGTATTCCTGGAGTGTTCCTCTTTGGCTATGAGGTCTTTGATGCCCTCCCAGCCCACTATAGTTTTACCTTCTTCCGATAGTATGAGATTGGAATATATCAGTATGAAGGTGTGTCCCGATATGTCAAAGCCGCTCCAGAACTTTCCAGCTTGAAGACAATTCGCTTTGACCTGCAATGCCAGATCCTTTGTGTGGAGACATCTTCCATGATTGGTTTCTATCCAATTGAACAGCCTAATCCAGAACAACCAGGCAAACGTCGCCACTGCCATACGGCTAACGTGCTTTGCCACTAAGGCTCGTTTTCCACAAGCCAGCGTATGCGCTGTCAATGTCACCCAAGGCAACGCCACTGCCAGCAACCAGCCCCAACCCCATTTAACGAAGTATTGATTGAGCGCGTTGTCCGACCGGGCAAAATAAGTTCTTGGCATTGGCGTATAGTCTGCAATCAACGAAACGACGAATATGGCGCCGCAGTAGATCAGAACTTTCAAGCGGAGATCGAAGAGAAGGGATTTTCGACAGACGTGAAGCACCATTGTTATCAGCACCAAACCCACCGAAGCGGGCGCCGTCGTCGGCTTCGTCCCACCTCGGCGTTCATCCTGCGTCGTACTCGGACGAAAGTTCATACTGCTCGAGCGAAAACTACTACCCAGGGTATTCGACGATCCCGCGGCGTTCGCCGTACTCGTGTGTATCGGCCTTCTTTTACCAGCCATCGTGATTATTTACGCTTCTCGAAATTTTTGGTAGGTAGTTTTACGAATGTTCTTATTGTTTGTACATTTGAACCGCGATCGGTCCGAGTCTTACGCCATAACGTTTCTTGAGGTTAGGACACTTTTCGTCACTGCTGCTCTTTCGATGACGAAAAACTCTCGCCCCGGGTCATGACCCCTTGTGACTTCGAGAAATCGAAACGCAAAATGGAAGAAAGGAGAACCAAATTATTGCAGAGACGAAACACAATCGGCGACGATCGGTTATGTTCGTCTCGAGAACTTTCCGCCTCTATTAGACCACGCTCCTAAAGTGCAAGCTCGACGTAACCTTAAAGTTTCGAACGAACTTTGCCTTCAAGGAAATCGAAGCATTGAGCTCTGGTGTTTTCACTCAAGTGTCGAAGATCACATTTTTCATTGAATATTACTCGTTTGAGAAATAGCCACTCGTAACACTCGGCTGTCTCCCTTGCACTCGTACGTCACAAGATACAGATTTTACTTCGCTTAGTGGCCATTAGTGGGGAATTTATTTTTATTAAACGGAAATAAGACATCTCGTTTACAGGGATTTGTGCACGTGTGTGTCCGTTTTCTAAGTTCCAGTATACATTTAGAATGACTTGCGCATTCGAATTATCCGATGTGTCGCGCTACTTTCGCTCTCGCTTCCGCTTTACGATCATTCCGAATTGTAATTAGGAAAATTATCATTTCAAATGATTAAACAATCGATTGGAAACTATAATGCGCATAAGTCGTGTGTATATACCCAAGCAGCATTAATGTCCAATCGATGCCGATAAGTTATCGTTCTTAGGTTAACTTTGAGACATTACCTACCATAAGATAACTATAAGACATCTTTCCAACGACATCCCATTTAATGTTGTCGTAAAGTTATCCGTTTTATGATATCTTTATGCGATGAAAAGGGAT